>CM060900.1:291732235-291799735 GCA_030762935.1 Hymenopus coronatus
AGTAGCAGCAGAAGTAACTAAGTAGTAGCAGCAGCACCAGTAAAAGCGGCAGCTGTAGTAGTAGCGGCAATAGTAGCAGCAGCTACAGTAGTAGCGGCAGCAGATAGTAGTAGCAGCAGCAACAGTATTTGCGGCAAAAGCAGTTGTAGCGGCAGCAGCAGTAGTAGCAGCTGCAGTAGTAGCGGCAACAGAAGTAGTAGTGGCAGTAGCAGCAGCAGTATTAGCGGCGACAGCAGTAGTAGTATCAGCAGCAGCCGCACCAGTAATAGTAACAGTAGTTTTAGCGGCAGCAGTAGTAGTAGCAGCAGTGTTAGCGGCAACAGCAGTAGTAGCAGCAGAAGTAGTAGTAGCAGCAGTGTTAGCAGCAACAGCAGTAGTAGCTACAGCAGTAGTAGTAGCAGCAGTTTTAGCGGCAACAGCAGTAGTAGCAGCAGTAGTAGTAGCAGCCTTTTTAGCGGCAACAGCAGTAGTAGTAGCAGCAGCAGTAATAGTAGCAGCTGCAGCAGCAGTAGTAGTAGCAGCAGTAGTAGTTGCAGCAGCCGTAGCAGCAGCAGCTGCATTAGCGGCAAAAGCAGTAGTAGCAGCTGCAACAGCAGTAGTAGTAGCAGCAGTAGCAGATGCAGCAGCAGTAGCAGCAGCAGCTGTATTAGCGGCAAAAGCAGTAGTAGCAGCAGCAGCAGCAGCAGTAGTAGTAGCAGTAGCAGTAGCTGCGGCAACATCAGTAGTAGCAGCAGCAGCAGCAGCAGCAGCAGTAGTAGTAGTAGCCGCAGTAATAGTAGCGGCAACAGCAGTAGTAGCAGCAGCAGTAGTAGTAGTAGCAGCAGTAGTAGCAGTGGCAACAGCAGTAGCAGCAGCAGTAGTAGCGGCAGCAGTGATAGTAGTAGCGGCAGCAGCCGCAGTAGTAGTAGTAGTAGTAGTAAAAGTTGTGGTAGCAGCAGCAGTAGTAGTAGTGGCAACAGCAGTAGCAGCAGCAGTAGTAGCGGCAGCAGTGATAGTAGTAGCGGCAGCAGCAGCAATAGTAGTAGTAGTAGAGTTGTAGTAGCAGCAGCAGTAGTAGTAGTAGCAGCAGTAGCAGTAGCACTAGCAGCAGCAACAGTAGTAGCAGCAGTAGTAGTAGCGGTAGCAGTAACAGCAGCAGTAGCTGTAGCAGAAGCAGTAACAGCAGCAGTAGCAGTAGCATCAGCAGCAGTGGTAGCAGCAGCAGTATTAGCGGCTACAGCAGTAGTAGCGGCAGCAGCAGTAGTAGCAGCAGCAGTAGTAGTAGCGGTAGTAGTAGCAGCAGCAGCAGTAGTAGCAGCAGTAGCAGTAGCAGCAGTAGTAGCGGCAGTAGCAGCAGTATTAGCGGCAACAGCAGTAGTAGCAGAAGGAGCAGCAGTAGTAGTAGCAGCAGTGTTAGCGGCAACAACAGTGGTAGCAGCAGTAGTAGTAGCGGCAACAGCAGTAGTAGCAGTAGCAGCAACAGCAGCAGCAGTTGTAGTATCAGTAGTAGTAGTAGCGGCAACAGCAGTAGCAGCAGCAGTAGCAGTAATGGTAGTAGCTGCAGTAGTAGCGGCAACTGCAGTATCAGCAGCATAAGCAGTAGTAGTAGCTGTAGAAGTAGTTGCAGTAGTAGTAGTGGCAACAGCAGCAGCAGTAGTAGTAGTAGCGGCAGCAGAAGTAGTAGCGGCAGCAGTAGTAGTAGCAGTAGTAGTAGTAGCAGTAGTAGTAGTAGCAGTTATAGTAGTAGTAGTAGCAGCAGTAGCAGTAGCACTAGGAGTAGCAGCAGTAGTAGCAGCAGCAGTAGCTGTAGCAGTAGCAGTAACAGCAGTAGTAGCAGTAGCACCAGCAGCAGTAGTAGTTGCAGTAGCGGCAACAGTAGCAGTAGCAGCAGCAGCAGTGACAGTAGCGCCAGCAGCAGTAGTGGTAGCAGCAGCAGTAGCACTAACCGCAGCAGCAGCAGTAGTAGTAGCAGTAGCAGCACTAGGACCAGCAGCAGCAGTAGCAGTAGCGTCAGCAGCTGTAGTAATAGCAGCACCAGCAGTAGTAGTAGTAGTAGCAGTAGCACTATCAGCAGCAGTAGTAGCAACAGTAGTAGTAGCAGTATCAGCATCAGGAGCAGCAGCAGTAGCAGTTGCTGCAGTAGCAGTGGTTGTAGCAGTAGCAAAACTAGGAGCAGCAGCACACGTAGTTGTTTTTTTTAATAAAGTGTGGAGAAGCCCTCATGAGAATCATGAAGGATAGCCCTGATGTGCCGGATCCTTACTGACTAAAAAACCCATATTTTCCGTTGGAATCCTACTTGGAATTACCTAAAGATAAGTAACACATCAATTAGGAAACCTGAGACCTGATAGTGTTTTATATCTAAGTCTTTTGTTTCTCTCTGCTTCCTTTATCTCTGTGACCATTGATTGCTTTAATTTCCAATTGTGCTGACTCTGAGCCATAATATTAATCATATTATGTGTATTTAGCTCAATACCCAAACTCATGTAGGTGTTTTCTCTCTGCCTTTGCCATCGTTTACAGGAAAATAAGGTATGTTCCACTGTATCCACATCATCACTATAGTCGCTGTGGTCATATTCTCGTACTCCGATCCTCCTTTAATAGGTATTAAAAGACCTGTGTCTTTTAAGTACCTGTGTCATATAATAATTTATATTCCTGTGTTTACATGTTATCTACTTGTCAATTTTTGGAATTAATCCTTTAGTCCATTGGGCCTTTTCAACATTTTGCTCCCACGCCTGCTACCACTGATTCATCATAGTTTCTCGCTCCTTTAATTTCGCCTCTTTTCTATTTCCTTCAACTTTAAATACATTTGTTCTTTCACGTATCTGTAGCTGTATGGCTAGGGCTTTAGGGCGCTCAAGCACAAAGGTTATTAGCGCCCGCGGCGTAATTGCGGATCTTGATTTTGCTTATCACATACTTCCACTTGGGAAATGAGGCATGTAGCTGCTCCAATTCGTTTTCCTGAGTTTACAAAACAGGTAACCAGGACAACGTGTCTAAATCATGGTGTTTCTTATTAGATTGTAACAAATGGCATAATAAAATTCCAATAATTTCAAGCTCCATTAGATCAAACGACCACATAAGGAGATGCATCACCCAAAATCCTAAATCCAACAATTTTCAACTAATCAGGCTGAAAATTTTAACATGCAAACGCATGCTGTACATTGGTTATATGCTTTAAAATTTAGTTTACGTATCATAAGTCCTTTTTGAGTTACTAACTTTTAAATTAAAATACTGGCGCCAAATTCAAATCTCACCACACGATGAAAATGATGAAGCATTTTTTTTTTAAATATGCATTTAAATGACGGGTACATAACAGTCATATACATTTATTATACTACTGTTAGTTCTATAGATAAAAAATTAAAGCAAGACACAACCTAAAATTAGGATATTTTATAATGCAATGGACTTTAACAATCAATATCTGAAACAATATTAGGAATTTTAAAAAATCATATGGCAGAAATCATATTTTGCTGTTAGCAACCTATTCTAAAAATTTAGGAGATCTGGAATAAAACCGGCATCGTGTGGAACGTTTTAAAGTTTTGAAAACGCTGAAAAACGAAAACACGAGAAAATAGGTTTTAAGGTTTATCATACCTTTTAAAACCATAAGTCTTAGAATGTCATAATCTCCTGCAGAAATGTGTAAACCAATCATATATGTCAACTCTCACGGACTGTTTACACTAATTCCGAGGAATATATAAAGAAAAGGAAAACTGCAAATCATTTGGTCCGAATGAAGCTGCACTCCGCTGCCAAAACAGTCTTAATTCCGCGGCCGGAAATATTCTGTTGGTGGGGTGTGGAGAGGCCCGCCAGGTGCTCTATCTCGCCTGTAGTTTAGGATGGGGAGGGCCCAGGTTAAATAATCGGTGGTAGGCATAACTGAATGATGACGGGGCAGGTAGAAGTATCCGGTGTGAGGCGTGTTTTGTAAATTTTGAAACATATTACTATACTCATTTTTTTAGTAATTATTGCATATTATTATATTTTCAAGTTGAAATGGACACATTTAAGTCCAAATGCTATTGGTCAAAACATAAATTCCGAATTTTTACCAATTTTTCACCATAGTGAAAAGGTTAAAGCACCACACCCACTTACAGTGATATACTTATATAGTCACGTGATATGGTTTAAAGCGCCGTATGGTAATAAAAATAACAGGAAATTGAACTACAAACACTACATTATTTAATTAGGAAAAAAAAAATTAGGAATTGTTTAGGATTTTGGGTGATGCATCCCCTTAAGTCTTTCAAATCGTTCAAATTACACCGAGAGTGGTGATCTGACACAATATGAACTTTAAAGCCAAAAACAAATGTATGAAAATGAGTGAGGCCGAATTGAATGGCGTGAAATTTTAATTCAGGAACACTGTAGTTCCGCTCACATTTAGACAGCGTCTTAGAAGCGACTCCACTGGTTTCAACTCGTTATCAACTTTATGATACAGCTCACAAGCTACTCCTAATCCACTAGTATCTGTGTGTAATTCTGTGTATGTCCCAGGATTGTAATGGGTTAAAATATGAGCTGATGCTAGGGAATCTTTCGGAATTTGAAATGCAGATTGTTGTTCAGGGTCCAAAGTAAAGGTCTGATTCTTCCTAGTGGGCTGAATAAGGGGGTGAGCAAGTCGGGCATAATCCTTAAAGAAATTTGCAATAAAAATTAAACAATCCGAAACCTTTCCTGAAATCTCTAACATTTTTCGGATGTGGTAAGCTTTGAATACACACAACTTAATCTGAATCAGGAGATATTCCATTTTTGATACTTCAAAACTAAAAAAATTGATTCTTCCCATAGCAAAAAAAAAAAAAAAAAAAAAAAAAAAAAATCTGCTGTTTACTTTTAAAATTGTGAGCACCCAGAAGTCGAAAGATACCTTCAAAATGTTTCCAGTAATTCTTCAAGCGTTTTAGCAAAACCAACAATACCATCCAAATAGGCTTGGCTTTCTTATATTTGACATCACCGGGTAGTTTTTCAGCAACACAGCAAAAACTCTGGGAGCATCATTGGGGCCAAAGGAGAGCCGTTCAAATTCAAACTGTCCCTCATATGTGACAAACGAAGAATAGTATTTTACTATCTTCTGCAAAGGAACCTGAAAGTATGCCAATAATAAATCCAGGGAAACAAACTATTTAGCCATTCCCAAAAATATAAGCAATTCATCAGTATGAGGTAATGGAAATGAAGAGGTCTCTGAAGCTGCATTTAGTTTACTTTAATCTACACAAAATCTAATGGAACCATCTTTCTTTTTCACTAACGAAACAGGGCAAGCCCATGGGCACTGTGATTTTCTGATGATCCCGGCCCCTTTAATGTCCTTTAGTTGCTGTGAGATAGTTTCCTTTTGTTTAAATGGTACTGTATAAGGCCTTTGTTAGGCTGGTGACTTTAATTTCGAAATGTTCCAGCATCAGTAGTGAAAAGAAATGACAAAAGGAGTAGCGAGTATAAATCAAATCTCTGTGTTTCGGACAGATTACTATTCATTTTGAGTCAAAATTAGATGTTTTCAGCCATGTAACATCTGGGGGTGCTATAGAGTTGCTCTAAACTAAAGCAACATCATAACTCGTAGCCGAAACTGTATGCGCAAACAACATTTGGGGGGCCGCAGTATGTTTATGTAGTGGAATAACAACTTCTGAGCTTAACGTGCACAATAAATGTGGTAAAGTGGCATAACACCCACAGACTGTTCAAGCATGATTGGCAACATATGACATAGGTTGGATTGTTTTTAAATGAAGTATATAGTGGTGGACGTTTAACATCATCGACTACAGTAACTACGCTTTGTGATTGAAACATCCATAAAATAATATTCTAAAAGAAACCAATAAAGTTTCATGTATCAAGCCACGCAATACATGGTTATTTCACTATACCTGGTTATTTTATGACTCGGACGAAATATGGAGTTCCAGCTCACGACAAACATATCCGACCACCACAACATCTCAGGCTCAACAGAGTTAATGTGGCTAGGGAAGTAAAGGTGAGCCACTCGAGTTGAGATGCTGCCATTGGCTCTCGCCCTATGATGTAGCTGAGAGAGAAGTCAAGCGCGCGGAATACATCACAGTGCAGGAAAGCACACAGTCCACACTAATTATCAACTATTAAAACACATTTTGTCAGTTTCTTTTAAAGGCATGTTATTTCACGTACATTGTGGACCCATATACAAAATCAAAGTGAATGAACACTGAATTAAATTAGTAAGGTCTGACTACTGAAATAGGGAGTACGAAATTGTCAACTGTAGGTGCTACAAGAGATCAAAGACATGCATTTCTTTAAAAGTGACAAAGGATAAATTACAAGTACCAAAAATGCGTTAAATAGACATGCTGTACATATTTTTACCGTAAACCATAAACATTTACGTACCGCTAGTGTTGGTTTATGGTGTTTTGGAGGACGACGCGGGTCAATGCTTATTCTTCCGATCTGCGTATTTATTTAGTACCTGTTGTCTATGTTTTGAATTTAAGTATCTTATTCTCACAAACGTTATGTATCTTATATAACTTTTTGGTTACTTACTGGTCTGTTATAAACATTTCAGCCCCTAAGACGCAAAGCATTGCTGAAGAGAAGCTCAGATAAAGGTATATTGACCTGTATGTTGTTGAGCGATATATTTATTTCAAAAGAAATACTATTTAAGTTAGAGGTAACGTTTATAAACCTTTTGCCATCCATTTTAGGTCTCGAATTATATACCTGGAGAAGTTTGCTGTTTTCAGGGAAGAATGCCTTTGGCCCGAAGTACTTCAGGTATTTCCGTGTGCAGGCATAATATTATTCTTCTTACAAAAGCTAATCCTTCTCTCTACTTCGTGCTAATCAGGATATACAAAAGATAGCAGAAATGGTCGTATTAAATCATTTCCTTATAAGTAGAAGACAAGTAGGTAAGGGAATGCACTAGGCTAAAGTGATAATCAAATATCTTAAAAGCTGTTGCTACGAAATAGAAATTCGTTTCTTTGCATGGCAAGGAGTTGACTAGTTCCCGTCTGACAAAAGTTGAAGTATTTTAAAACTGAAATCATAACAAGCGGTAGGATGTCGCACTCCACTAAAAAACGTATATGACATAAATTTAATCAGATCTGTATTTCTGTGTAGTATGGTTTATTTTTCTATTCCTTACGGTTTACCTGTTATAGAAAAGTCATCCAGAATGAAGAGGTCTTCAGAGGCTATTCCCAGAAAAATAACATTATAAATTTAATTTTCATGTAAATATTTTTAATAATTAGATCTGTATTTCTGTGTAGTATGTTTTATTTTTCTATACCTTACGGTTTACCTTCCAGAATGAAGAGGTCTTCAGAGGCTATTCCCAGAAAAATAACATTATAAATTTAATTTTCATGTAAATATTTTTATCGTGTTCACAGACAAATGGACACACACACACGAGCCGTATTTCTAAAAATGTTTTTTTCGGATACAGGGGATACTAAAACCGCATCTACATTGTGCATACGTGGTAGAAAAAGTAGAAAAGAACACAGATCAAATATATTGAGATCTCATTTACTAAATTATTTCACTATTGCTGTACTTGTTATCTCCACCATACCCATTATATATATTAAATTATTTTAAAATATTAACTACATTTCTTTTTGGTCATCGTTTTGCAATTATCATGTTCATTTTTGTTAAACATTTTAATCATTTTTATAAATATTTTCAGGTCATTAAATAGGGGCCTTGAGTACTTTTCCTTCCGTGCATTTATATTCATCCTCCAATATTTGCTCAGAAAATATTGATTCCTTTCAATGAGCTTTCCAGCCGATTTGATGTGATATACATGTCCATGTGTGATTAAAAGAACGAAAGCTGAAGAAACATTAAATTTTTGCAGTTTCTCTGAATAAATATTATTAAATAATTAATTACAAATGGTAAATTCCTTGTATCTCCTTAAAAAAATGCAATTACGTAGCAGTGAGCGGTAATATTGCCAGTGCATTAATATTTGTATCTTCTTTTAACAGCAGTCACTTTCCCGTCAGTGATGTCATAACATTTGAGTTCTTATTATGGGTGCTGTTTGCGAGCGTGTACTGAAATATTGAGGAAAGTCTGCTCTAAAATTAATATTTGGGAAGATATTAAGACTAGACGTAATCCTGTTCTTAACTGTATAGTTACGGAGAAATATGTGCGAATTATATGCTATTAATTTTGTTCTTCGTTAATTTACCAATGTAAACAGCTGCATACAAAAATTATTTTGGAATTAGGTTTATATAATCTCATTAACGATGATGCCTAAATATTCTAATTTTGAGGACATCATTAAAATATGCACAGACTAGTAATGTAAAAACAGTTTTCAGTATGCATGTAAAGTTTGAAATGTATAAAGGACGTTTGAATTCCGACAAAATGTATACTAAGTTTTCAACTATCCTGGCTATTAAATATACTTTGTTCGGATCATATTTACATGATAAAGTGATCTACGTAAAGTTTCCTTTATTAAGCTTCTGCTTTCCAATACTTAAAAAATAAAACATACGGCTATAATTTTGAAACAAGGTTCATGGCTCGAGAGCGTAAAGCGTTGATGATATTTCGTTGTTATAATTCGTTTATTAATACCATGTTTTGCTTTTTTTAACATAAGAACATTAAAGTCGAGCAATAACATAAACTAACAAAATCAGTTTTAAAATGTACAACATACAACTTCGGAATAAATTAAAGGACAAATATTTGCTTCTTGACTCTCTTTCTATGAATACCAAACAGCACCTATCGCATGCCAAATATAACCCGTAATGTACTGTAAGCCATATCTCAGGATTAATTGCCTTACATCTAAAGCTTGTTAACGAATATTTGAAGGGTAAAAGTAACTTTCGCCAGTTTGATATTTAGGTTATTCAGCCGTAAAAAAGACAGATTTGTATTTCTTGTTTCTAAGATACGGTGAATTACTACAGATGTGATTTGGTTTCAATTGTTGGTGTGAGTTCTGAATAGCTGACACTTCATTCTCTATGACGCCACGCACCAGTGCGGTCGCAAGCAAAGCAGGCGAGAAAGATGCGGGAAGTGACCCTCCTGTAACAGAGCGAACAAACCGCTCTCGGCTTCAGTACGATAGCTTGCCTACCTATGATGACTTACAAAGTGACAAACCCTTGAACCCAACCTACAAGCCGCGTGGCTGACCCACCACAATATATTGCTGATTATGCATCTTTTGAGAATAATTAGCCGTGTTCAGACTAAGGAGTGTACACAAAAGTAACGCCAACTCACAACAAAGACTCCATTAACTATGTTTCAATAGAAAATTCAGTTCTAGCTTGCACTAAACTAATTGGCATTATAATAGGATTGGAATTATAATACTTTAAAAAATCCATGGGGATTTGCGTTCTATGATAAACAGACAGAATGAAAAGAACTGTAAAATAATTCGATGAAACAATCGGGAACCATACAACATAACTGTTACAAATCCATAGAAAGTAACAAAAACATTAATTAGGACGAAAACCTTGATTAAAATAAGGGAATGGAATAAAACTGTAAAAACAAGCTTAAAAAGAAAATCACAAAGAAATAGAAGGGATTACTTAAATATTCCTGTTTGTGAAATTTTTAAAATCAATATCAGATAGCTTGATTTGAAATTTCAATATAATATTTAGTATTTTAATGTGGTTATATTCCATAGGTTTCTTCAGTTGGTTTCCGAGATATTATTATTATTATTATTATTATTATTATTATTATCATTATTATTATTATTATTTTTATTTTTATTATATTGTCTTGAAAACTTTCTCTCCAAAATGCAGTTATATGTTGAAACATTTAATGATGTATGATTTCACTCCTTAATGGCACCTATATGAATAAACTATGGACATGAATACTTAATCGCGCTACAATTAAATGTTTAATAAATACTCAATTTAAACTTAAACATTTATCAATATTGATATTATCTACTACTTCACACTTTAGCACGTTAGCAAAATCTAATACCGTTTACAAGGAAGTTACCAAATTTCACACATATGTATGTACCGAAAACTGCTTTATGTGGTACAAGTTGAAAATAAGATTGTTTCAAGATCTGAAAAGAAAAAAAAAAACAAAGCAGTCTAATCCTATGACGCTAAAATAGGATTGTTTCTGACTTTAAAGCTGTTTAATAACAATAGATTTGCATGCTCTGTGTCTTCATAAATCTTCTGCACGTGAGTTGGATCTTTAAAATCTATTGCGCGTTGTCTAAATTGTTTTGTTCATTTTAATGCGCGCAAAACATGTCCTTTTCTGACTACAAGGAGTTTACAGGTTTTTCTAGATATGTCACATAATTGAAATGACCACATGGCTGTAAAGCCTGCAGAGAAATAAAGGAAAAAAGGCCTGTTTTATCTAATAACACTGAAATACAATTTTATGATCTTAAGCAACCTTTGGTCTAATCTTCAACCATGAATATCTCAAGGAAAAGCTGGAACTACCACGCACATGGTCAACATAGTACTGATATTTTCATTGCAACGTTACTAGTTTAGTATATTGTGTTCTATCAAGTATTGTAAACTAAATACAATTAACAGTCAAGTATTCAAAGTATTTTACTATTATTTTAAATCACATATATTCGTGTTTATTAAAATGTTTAAGCTTATGCCTATAATGGTGTTAGGATGAACGATTTTCTTTCAGCACCTCAAAGTAAGAACATGTTAGTGTAGCAGAGTGTAGTCGTGCTCCAGCATACAATAGAACATGATTTCTTTGAATAAGGTGAACGTCATTCATGATTCGTAATGTTTGCATTTGTTCTTTTGTATTGGATAAATGAAGCCATCAGGCTATCACTTTACAGCAGTTATCATTGTCCTCGCGGCAATCAGCAAAAAATTAGTAGCCTTGTTTCCCGCCGTGCAGTCAAGCTGACATCATTGGACACACCAAACGAAAATAAGCGGCGTATGCCATAAACCTTTACTCTGATATCAACATGGGTGCGACGGTAACCGGACGTTTCGGAACGCGATCCTGGATTCTTCCAGAAGCTTTGACTTTCACAAGATTCCAGAAAGTTCTGTGACTTCGTTTTCTAGCTATAAAAGGAGGAAGAATTGCAAGCCGGAGACGCTGTGATTTGTACTGAGTTGTGAGTGACTATAATGTTAGTGCGCAAGGGCGTGCAAGCTATCAACTGCATACGCGTGGAAATGTTAGGTGAATTCATTCCAGCTATGAATTAAATAGTTTATTTGTAATAGACGCATCACAGAGAATATGGAAATATAAAAAAACACATAATTTAGCAGCTTTATACAGTAATTAACCTAATAAGGATAGACGATATTGCAATCAACTTAACCAGAAATATTTTTAATATTATGTGTTATAATACAGCAACATCCTTTTCTACTTAAATGGAATATATATATATAGCAGAATTAATATATATCACCAGAATGAAGAGGTCTATAGAGGCTTTTCCTAGAAAATTAAAGATATTCAGTTTGTTTGTCACAAAATATATTAGTATATGGTACTTTAATCAAAAGAGTTAGAGTCATTTTTGAGAAAATATAAAACTTCAAAAAATGTTCCTTGTACAAAGTAGCTAAGGGTTGGGGGATTTTCCTGGAAACTCTTGTGTGGCATTCTTAGAACACGCTGGACTTAAATATCAAGCTTAGTGTTTAACCAACATTTTGGTTTTGGTTTATTCTGTCCAGAGACAGGTACACACATACACAAACACACACACACTCACATGCTCGTACGGATCCTTTTCCAAAAATCCTTTTCTTGGATTCAGAGGACCCTAAAAATATGTATTTCCGGCGACATTTTGTGCCGAATTTTGGATGGAATACAATACCTTCTCTCTCCACTTGTATATTGAACATGTATGCTAGATAAACTGAAAATGCTCACCGTAAGAGCAAAATTTCAAAACCTTTTACTAATTTACCAGTTATTTTATTTTAAAAATCAATGCTGTAATGAAAACAAAAATAATGCTTCTATTAAGCATGGCTTTAGGAAGATCCAGTATAAGTTTCAAATTTGCAATATGTATTTTGGGGATTAAATTAGGATTTGAATCTTCAGATATGTTGTAAAAATTAAGTCTTGAAAAATGAATTAAATATCCCTACTACGGGACATTTAAATAGCGCCGATCTTTATACTTTATGTAAATAAGGTGAGGTTCAGATATAAAAGGACTTCGAAACTTTGCATATATTATGTATTTTAATATAATTAGTATCTCCTCATAAAAGCCTATTTTAACAGAAAATAGTTGAAGTTTACCCATCACTACCTTAAAATGATGTAGCATACTCATGATTAAACAAATGTTTGTTTCTTTTTTCTTCATTGAAAACCATGATACACTACTGGTTACTTCACCTCCCCCATCATTGTACTATTTTTTCTTAACGTCAGTCAGTCGCTTTTTTCTTGCCACATGAAGCTTAGTTACCGCCTGCTGTGCCATAAGTAGTTAAAGCGGGCGTTAAACACTACCAAAATAATAATAAAAAAAAAAAAAAAAAAGCTTAGTCCCATAGTGTATATCAGCCACGGCGCACCTTCAATGTGGATAGCATTGCTTTCAGGGAATATATTGCTTAACTGCAGATGGTTGATTACGTTGCTCAGAATGTCACTGCCATTCACTGATGCAGCCGATGATTATCCGTTAGACTGGTGAATGTGACAGTGAGCTAGACGGCTGCAATGAAGCTTGTAATGTCTGCTTACCCCTAGTAAACTTAGCATCACAAACATTCAAATTGGTACGGCCTTCTTGGATGTTGAATCTACATGATCAGGGTAGTTGAATTCTCGCAGAACTTCAGTATTTCATGACAGTGGATTGTGACCACTGCAATAGCTGCAGAAACCTTTCGGACGTCAGTAGTTAAATAAAGAAAGAGCTGGGCCAGGGGCAAGTGAGCATACATGTGAAAGATACGGAATACAAGAAGGGTGTATGCTCCTGCGTGAGTATATAGGGAAACATCGGGAATTCAAGGAGCCATGCTAGGAGGAGGGGGAACTTAATCGAGGTTCAGAGTATTAAGAGCATTTTTTCAGTGCTTTGTGGTCCTTTTCAAGTTCGTTTGCTTTGTTTTTTGGTTACCTGTGTGTTTTTTCTGTAATTTTGATATGTTTGACGATTTTTTTTATATCGAATATGTGTTGTTTAAAGATTTTTTGATTTTTAGTATTTTTCTATGCGTTTTAGTGCTTATAGACAGTTTATAAGACCTTGGTAGATCTTTCAAGTGCTAGGACAGCTGTTTCGAATATTCTGAATGACACTTTATTTCATTCGGAGAATATTTAGGGCTCTAACAGCTGCTGACGAAGGCATTCATCAGGAAATGTTTACCTTTTTCAGCGGAATTCACTCAATTTTGCGGGTATTTAGGGCTCTAAAGCTGGTATTTTGGGCCTTTACAGACGATTTTGCTCATATTTTACAGTGTTTTCTATAGATTTTCGACGGCTTTATAAGCATTTTATTATGTATTATGAATATCTTTCAATTATTGTAGTATTTTTAAATGCATCTTTGACACTTTTGTGCATTTTAGTACCTTTTAGGACTATTTTTCAGCGATTGTAGTGTTTTATGTGCATTTTTTGGGATGTATAAGATGATTTTACTTTTGCCACATTTGTTTTAATGACATCCAGTGCCATTTGGAGGCTGTTTAGGACTCTAGGACAGCTAGTTGCGGGGCATTCGTCAGGCATTTTTAACTCTTCATCTGATTTCAGGGTATTTTGAGGGCATTTAGGGCTCTAAAATAGGTTCAGACGTTTTTGCTCATATTTTACTCTATTTTCCTGTGTTTTCTTATGGGTTTTAGCACATTTACCAGCATTTTGGTAAGTTTTGGCTCTATTTTTCAGTGATTGTAGTGCTTTGACATACATTTTTCACGATTTTAAAGGTGATTTTAGCGTTGCCACAGGTGCTTCGAATGGTTTTAATGGCATTCGATGTCATTTGAAAGGAGACGGGTGTTTAGGACTCAGGCACAGCTAGTTCCAGAGTGTTGATCCGACATTTTTATTCCTTTCAATTCATATAGAATCGTATATGGGGTTGTAAAACAGATATTTAACTTTTTTTTTTTTTTTTTTTTGGACATTTTGCTAATATTTTACAGTATTTCACAGCGTTTTATGATGCTTTTTTTAACACCTTTATAGGCAGTTTTAGCACATTTTGCAGCATTTTTCAGTGTTTTGTAGTGCCTCATGTCTCTTTGCAATTCAGTTATGACTTTTAAAGTATTTAGAAATATAGGACTCTGTTAAGCCCTCATGCAATTTCTATTTCAACCGACTTTGAATGTATTCTTTGAAAGCATTTTAAGGACTTTGTGACAGCGACGAAGGTGTACTATCGATATTTAAGTACGTTTGTGACTGCTTTAAACGTATTTGAAGCGACATGAAATCTTCTAGTTCCATTTCTTACGTCACATTTTATGCTAATATATGTCGTTTCTGCAACACTTTTTTACATTTTTGTAATAATTGGTGTTATCATTTCTGCGTTATTGACTTCTTTTTTTTACAATTTTTGTTACATTTTATAGCATTTTCATATGTTCTTCAACAGTTTCGTTGCGTTTTATAGCCCGCCAATATGTTTACGGTGTTGCCATATATTTCCATAATTTGGGTATTTATGAGCATCTCTGTATTTTGTTTCAATATTTTTAGGTCATATAAGCGTCATTCTATATGCTTTACGCGGATGCTAACTTGTGAAGCGAGGGGATGTGTTTCTTTGGTTTCAGTCTTTGTTAGACTGTAAATCTTAATATAACCTAACTGTTTATTTATCTTTTTTATGATGATCTCTTTTCGAAGCTGACACTAGAAGAATGGTCTAAGCGTTTTTTGTTGAAGAGTTTATTGTTTAGTGAACGTTATGTTACTCCGGGGTTTATTCATATTTTGTTTGTTTGCTTCTTTACACATTTTTTTACTTTTAACCAAGAAGTTTTTCTCCAGAACAATGATCCCACCGCGTTTTCTTGTTGTTATTGTTGCATTTACTGCTGTTGTTGCTGTTGAAGCGTTGTGTCTACTATCAAAGTTTTAGTTAGTATTTTCAGGTTTTTATTTCTATATGGTTTATATAAAAATAATTAGCACAAGAGGATACGCGTCTTTCGCATTTATCTAAGCTTGAGACTAGCATTAGAAATGTATTCTAATGGCAGAGTTCTCGTCAGTTCTCGTTCTTATTCTACTAATTCTTCTCTCTTCGTAAACCTTTGCCAGGTGCAGGGGAGTGTTCTTCTCCTACGCTACAGATGGTGAGCAATATATGTATTATTCTCTAATGATAAATTCACAGCTTTGTAGTAACCATAACTATAGGTAGATATTCCTCATCAGCAATCAGTCTCTTATCATATTGAGGTGATAGGGCGATTTTGTTGACTTTTACGGACAAAACGCTATGCTGTTGTGACATGATCCAATTCTATTGTTTCGCTGCTTTTAAGACAATTTGCATAACTTTCGAGTGTGATGCACTGCTTAATAGCGCTTCGTTTTATGCCTTTAATATTTTTGATCAGTACTCTATCAGTATGGAGAATATACATCTCGGGTCGTAGAATATGCTCATTTGTATGAGTTTTTCGTTTAGCTTCAACTTTAAACTTTCCGTACCCCTTTTTGTTTTGAGTGGAGTCGCACTTGCAGCTTGCATAGTAATCAGATGTGTCTACATGTTCTAGAAATCGCATTTTGTTCTGGTACATGTCAGCTGTTGTAATTTGATGAATGAAGAAGTTTAGCATCCATGTACATAAACTTCACGTTTTCAACCCCAATATATGGCAATAACACATCATATTGGTACCCTCATTCCGATGTATATTGGCTTATTGAATACAATGTGCCGTGACGCCATATGCACAGATCCCAGGTTAGGTCCATATAAGCTTCTATCAATGAATGTACACTTAGCGATCAGCTTTTCCAATGTTTTCTCGTTTATCACAAGGCGACCTGCAGAAAGCTACATTCAGCGAAGCATCTCCGAATTGTACTTCTGGCTGTAGAATTATTAAGTGTTGCAAAGCTTTCAAAAGAGTTATAACAAGAGACGGCATGAAATGAACTGTGGACAACCCTTCAAATGTAAATATTTTGCTGCAGCCTTCAGCAGCGGATACAATGGAATTTGTCATGAAGAGTATTGCGGTGCAGGCATGTCCCTGAAAAAAAAAAAAAAAAAAAAACAAGCCTACCCGACATAAACTATTGACTACAATGAAAAATGAGTGTCATATGAAACAGTATGAATCATCGTTAGAAGGGCGTCTCAAATTTTACTTCATTCGATGCTATTCGGGCAAGGACATAAAGACTTGCCTGCAGGAAGCTAAGCACAGGATTATACAGTCTGGCCAAAAAGAGAACTCCATACATAAATCCGTGAAGATTAACCTGTTGGTGGAGTGCCGATTTGTAAATAGTGCTGCAGAAACTACCGACAAGATCTTCAAAACCGGGAATCTTACATTGCTTTTAGAAACTGATTTAGATACCGTGCTGGAGACTAAATTCAAGAAATAGGCTGCTGAAACTGAGGAATCAAAAACTCAAAGGAAGTAATTGGGCTCTGCTTGCTATGTAGGGGGTACGTCTTCGAATTAACAAGTACAACCCTCTTATGTTATGTTCCTCCACCAGCATCTATAGAGAAAAAAAGAAAGCTTGTGCAAACCCTCAGACCCATCGTGATGGGAGGTGCTTTTTATACGCTAGCCTTACTAAAATCGGCGATAACAAGCCTCAACCTGTCAGCTAATTTAAGAAACTTAAAGGAAAATAGGACTTCTGGTGTATCACGTTTCCTTCGCCATTGTCAGAAATTTCAACATTTGGAAAGAAAAATAATATATCTATCAATGTGTTTAGACTGGATGGAAAAAAGGTAGTGTTTCAAATAAAGATTTTAGAGGAAGAACTATCTGATCAACGGGACCTTCATTTGCTCAGTGATGGAAATTGAACTCATCACTATGTTTACATTAAGAATCTTGAGAAGCTTATTCGAGAACAAAAACCAAAGCATAACGGAAAAGTGGACAACTGTAAACGGTGCTTCACTCATTTTGATTACCGATATAGTCGAAGTGCAGTGGAAAAATTGTAGGAACATGCTACTTGCTGCAGGCAGCATGCTGTCGCTAGGACAGCAAAGGAAACCTCTACTCTTCAGTTTAAAAATGTGAGCAGAATGCTGAAACTCTCATATGTAATCTGTGCGGCTTTTGAGTGTGTTTTTCGTCGTATTTCTCATGCGATTCCAATCAAGAAGCTTCCTATTCAACACCCTATCAGAAACATTCACCTGTGTGTTTTGCTGTTTACGTCAAACCGACGACATCTGTTGAGCAACTATAGACTGAACTTCCTATTGTCCCTTATGTATACGGAAGATATGATGCTGCTGAAGAGTTTGTGGACTATTTATTATTTCTTGCTAATAAAGTTAGCAGTATATACATATCGGCCAAATGCTGAAACTAACTAAACAGCAACATTAGAATTTCGATTCTTCTAACGAATGCTGGTTGTGTAATAAAAATTCATCGAAGAGGACTGCAAATTTAGAGATCATGACCATTTTACTGGTCAATATCATGGAGGTCTTCATAATGAGTCCAATCTAACCAGCATAACACCGAAATATATTCCTGTCTTCGTGCACAACTTAAGCGGATGTGATTCTCATTTCATCGTTAAACAGTTAAGCTATACAGGTGCGAGAGTGGAGGTGATTCCATACTCAGAAGAAAAGTATATTTCATTCACGAAGCATGTTGGAGATATTAAGCATAGGTTTGTGGATAAATATCGTTACCTAAACAACAATAAACTAAGAAAAACCCTAATATCGTTTCCTGATACACGCTAGTACCTTGAAGAAGAGTAGATTGGTTTGGTGGCGCGCAAGGAAGTATTTCCCTATAATTATATCACATCATGGTATGTTTTGAAAGAAACATGCTTGCCTCCAAAGCAAGCGTACTACAATAGTCTGAATGAATAGGAAATCAATAATCAAGACTAGGACCGTGCTAAAACAGTATGGGAGTAGTTTAGTATCCGAAATTTGAGAGAATAAAGTGAACTCTACTTAACCGCCAATGTTTTTGAAGCCTTCAGAGAGCAAACATTGAATACTCATAAAGTTCATTCATCACATTACTTTACATCTCCACGGCTTACCTGGAATGCTATGCTTCTGTATACCGGAATTGACTAGAATTATTGTTTGATTATGATTTGCTTCTCATGGTAGAGTCTGGCATACGGGGAGGATTTCGCCAAGTTTCTCATCGGTACGCCCAGGCTAATGACGTGTATATGGAAGAGTTCGATCATGTTATAGCAACTCAATTTATCACATACAGAGACGCAAATAATCAAAATGGATAAACCATGCAGCATCCACTACCTTTTGGAGGATTTACAGTGGGTTTTTCCTCATAGTATTAATTTAGAACCACTAAAAGAAGACGATTATTATGGATATATATTCGACATTGATGTGGATTATCCTAGTGGGCTTCACGATCTTCATAAAGATCTGCCATTCTTGCCAAAATGTCTGAAACCTATGAATTCAGGTGTAAAGGAACTAATTGCGCGCCTTGGAAGCAGTAAGAAGTATGTTGTTCTATACATGACTTTAAAACAGGCGCTCTCAAGTGAACTACGACTAGGAAAAGCTCATAGTGTATTATAGTTTCGACAGTTGTGTTGGTAAAAACCTTACATAGCGTTTAATAACAAGTTGCGTCAATAGGTTAGAAATTACTTTGAAAAGCATCTGGAGAACGTACGAAATGGAATGGATACATGCCTTATGAGAAACAAGAAAACATTGGAAAAGCTGCTTGCTAAATCGATACTCACTGATAGAAGCATATGTGGACCTAAACTGGCTTCGGTGCATATGGCATCAGAGCAGATTGTATTCAATAAGCCAATATACATCGAAATGAGCGTACTCGATATTTCAAAAACCGTCATGTATCAATATGATATCTTATTGCCATGTTATGGGGTTGAAAACCTGAAGCTTATGTACATGGATACGGACTTTTCCATTCATCGAGTTACAACAGCTGGCATATGTCGGAACAAAATGCAATTTCTAGAAAATTTAGATACATCTTATTACTCTGCAAGCCGCATGTGCTACTCTATTAAAAAAAATTGGTGCAGTTTAAAGATGGACATGGAAAACTCTTCCAACACTTTGTAGCAATGAGACCTAAGATGTATGCTCTCGATAATGGAGGAGGAATGACCAAAAAGATTAAAAGTACAAAACAAAGCGCTATTAAGTTGTACAATAACTTCGACCCTTATTTAAATTGTCTTAATAGCAGCGGAATAACAAGAACTCCTAGGAATTTGATCATGTCACAACAGCACAAGTTTTCGGCTGTAAAAGTCAACAAAATCTCGCAATCGCTTCATGACGATACAAGAGTGATTGCTAATGATGAAATATCTACCTATGCTTGTAGTTCTTACAAAGGTTTGAACTTATGAGACAATGCTATACACAATGCTCATAATCGGTAGCCTGACAGCAGGAAATTGAAGTTTAAACTACAAACACTCCCCTGCACCTAGCAAAGGCATACGAAAAGAAAAGAATAAGAATGAGAGGTGGAAGAAACTCAGTCATTAGAATTACATTTCTAATGCTGGTCTCAAGTTCAGATAAATGAGAAAAGCCGCCTAACCTCCAATGCTAATTATCTTCATATAAAATAAATAGAAATAAAAAGCTGAAAATACTGGCAAAATGCTTCAACAGCAATAGCACGAATAACAAGAAAAAACGGTGGCATCATTATTCTAGGGAAAAACATCTGGATTAAAGAAAATCGTAGTGTAAAAAACAAACAGACGAAAAATAAGACCCCGAGAAACATAATGTTCACTAAACTATAAACTGTTCGATAACAAAGGCTTAAACCATTTTTCTAGTGTCAGCCTTGTAATCAGAGCCATCATACAAAAAGACAAATAAACTTTTAGTTTATGTTAGTCTTACAGCCTAAGAAAGACTAAAACCATGTAAATGTATCCCCTCGCTTCACAAGTTAGCACCTCCAAAAAGGATATTACATTACGCTTATATGACGGAAAAATACTGAAACACAATACAGAAATTATCATAAAGGACCCAAAAACGGAAATATGTGACAAAACTGTAAAAATATTGGATAGGCTATAAAAAGCAATAATACTGCCCAGCAGCATATAAAAATGCTATAAACCGTAAAAAAGTGTAAAAACATTAGAAACGCAGATATGATAACACCAATTACTACAAAAATGAAAAATCTGTTGCGGATATGACATAAGCTAGCATAAAATATGACGTAGGAAATGGGACTAGAAGGCTTCATGTCGTTTCAAATACGTTTAAAGCAGTCCTAAGCATACTTAAATATTCACAATTTACAGTAAATCTTCGTCGCAGTCAGAAGATGCTTACAGAGCTTTCAAAACTGATATTCAAAGTGGGTTGAAATATAAATGGCATGAGGCCTTAACACCATCCTGTAGTTCTCAATACCCTAAAAGTCATAAATGATCTGTAAAGGGTCATAAAGCGCTGCAAAACATTGAAAAATGCTGCATAATATACTCACGATGTCCTAAAATGACTAAAAAGAAATATTAAAAAGATATAAAACGCTGAAAAATACTGTGGATTATTAGAAAAATGTCAATAAAGGGTTAAATGTTTACTTTAGAACCCCATATAGCACCAAAACAGACCTATATGATTGAAAAAGAGTTAAAATGTCTGATCAATACCCCCGAAATAGCTGTGCCTGAGTCCTAAATATATCTCTCCCTTCAAATGACCTAGAATGCCATTAAAACCATCCAAAACAGCTGTGGTAAAGCCGAAATCACCTTTAAAACTCTGAAGAATGTATGTGAAAGCACAACAATCACTGGAAAATACAGCCAAAATTTAAAAAATGCTTGTAAAAGTGCTAAAAAGCATTAAAAACACTGGAAAACAATGTAAACATGATCAAAAACGTCTGTCAATGCCTAAAATACCTACTTTTAGATCCTTTAATACGCTCAAAATACTATGAATTCAGATGAAGAGGTAAAAGTTCCTGACAAATACCGCATAACTAGCTGCCCTAGAGTGCTAAACATCCTCCAAATGAAATAGGATACCATTAAAAACATTTAAACAGCTGTAGCAACACTAAATCATGTTACAAATACTGAAAGATGCACATAAACACACGCAATCGCCTAAAAATAGTCTTATTACATACTTATATGCATATAAAAAGGTCAAAAATGCATGTGACCACACCACAATCGTTGAAATATATTCTTATGGCGTAATAAAATGCTTATAAAGGCGTAAAAATCAACAGAAAACACTGAAAAGTAATGTTAAACATAAGAAAAAAACGTGTGAGAAAGCCTAAAGTACCACCTTTACAGGCATAAATACCCGCAAACTTGCGTGAAATCAGTTGAAAGGAGTAAAAAAATGCCTGATAAATACCTCCATAACCCGCTGTTCTAGAGTCCTAAACATTCTCCTAATTACATGAAATGTGATTAAAAAGCATTGGAAACATCTGTGCTGGCACTCGATAAACCTACCAAGAGCTTATAAAATATCTATAAGCACTAAAAACAGCAGAGCAAAAATCTATAGATTAATAAAAAAAGATCTTTAAATCTTACACCCCAAATATGAAGAATCGTTAAGGATGTCAAAATTCTAGAAAAAAACATAAAAATGACCACAAAACAAGGCAAACGAACTTCAAAAAGGCCATAAAGCACTGAAAAAATACTTCTAATACTCTGAACCTAGAATAAGTTCCCCCTCCTCCTATCATGACTCCTTGAACTCCCTATCTTTCCAATGTAAGCTCCCTTGCCCGCGGCCCAGCGCTCTCCTTATTTAACTACTGATGTCATCAAAGGTCTTGTATATGAAATGAAAACAACCATCTATTGCAGCAAGGATATGTTAACCCCCTTATCACTGATTCCATAAATTGTTGAAGAGTGTATAGCAAGTTACAAACATGGAAAGGAATATCTATTGGTTTTCCAAACGTGCTATCTATATCTTCTTCGTCTCGTGTAACTAACCCTACTTTGTAGTATCCAAAATTCAGGTCGACGACCAGACACATGGAGGCAGTTTTTCATTAAATTTCACCGCAAGACGACGCACTCAAAACCAACTCAATCTCTACCAATTGTGCTTTATTATCTTGGTGTATGTCACTCCTGACAACGTCAAAGCAAACTAAATGAAACGAATCTGCCGATCTGTAAATGAACTATCAGAATGCCGCAGCTATATTTGCGACATCGTATATTTTATATGCTCTGCTTAACTAGTTAACTAGATTTTTGCCACATAGGTGAATTTAGGCATATTAGATCACGTTTTATGAACAATTTTCAAATATGGGCCTAAAAATGGTCAATCCTGCACCATTTTCTTGTAATTCATTGAAATATATTTAAAAATAATCAAAATTGTCAAAAATCCAAGCAAGTATACCATGGACCTATAAATGCTCCACATGTTCCCTAAACCAGCTTTCACAAATGTTTCCAATGTTTAGGGTTCATACTTAAAAATAAAAACCTAGTTTACACTTGTAAAGGGGTGAGAGAGGAGTGGTGTATTGCTTCAGTACTCTCTGCGCCAGACCAGCAGGAAATAACAAAGGGCATCATGTTTTAGGTTCAGTTCAAATGTTGTCTCGCTTGTGAAAAGCGGTGGCTTCAAGTAACTTTTTTCATTTGGTAAATTAATTTTCTGTGCAATGAAAAAATCCTGTCGTGCTAGCGTAAATTTATCAAAGAATTTCTGTTATGTGTGCGGGCAGGTTGCTATAAAAATGTCAGTTACTGCGGCGGTCATGTAGGAGACGAAAAGAGAGAATGGGCTCCTCGCACGTGCTGCATAACGTGTTATTCTAATCTCATTAAGAGGATGGATCGTGACAAATCTCGTACTATGCTTTTCGTAGTGCCATTGTTCTGGCGCGAACCAAGAAGATAGAGGAGATTGTTTTTGCATAAAAAAATTGGGAGATATAAAAAAGAACCAAATCCAAAATTGAGCATCCATAAGTACCATCAGAAATAAGACTTGTTCCACATGGTTCAAACCCGGCAGAGAACGATGGATATTTTCGGGCGTAAAAATTCTTAGCATGGATTCCTTCGGAAGGGAAATAAAGCCGTTTGTCCCGTGTCGTAGATTTACGGCACGTAAAAGAACCTCAATCCTGATAGAGAGGTCTCTGAGCAAAATTAAGCGGTCTTTCCCGCCCAATACAGAATGGGACGCTGAGAACCATAACAGTTAAAGAGCGTCCATAAATAAGACGCCATTTACATCTATTTATTTTCCACGTGGATCTGAGCTCCTAGTTCCCAGCCCACCTTCGCATAGAGAAGAAACTACTTCAGAATATGGTAAGTACATGAGCCCATCCCTTCCACTTCCTTCGATACAGAATACTGCCCAGAATCTGAAAATAAACCTCTCCTGATTAATCAGTCTAGATTAAATGATCAGTCTAGAAACAGCAATATAAGGTGCTGGGATCACGATTGAAACAGTGGCATTTACTAGCTCAGATATACCATAAGTTCAGTTTTTAGAAAGAGGCATGAACAGTTTTCCAGTTACTATGCTTTGAAAAATTCATGCACAGACATATGTAAATGGTTTAATGAATGAGCTATAGGACTTCAACAACATATCCCTGAAAAATGTTTATTGACTCGTCTAAGCTAAGTCTCAAAGCAGTGTTGCTCTACAATGGAACTACTAAACCATCAACACCAGTGACACATTCCGTAGAAGTGAAGCAAACCAATGAATATATGCACGTTCTATTAGATAAAATTAATTACAGCACGTGTATTAGGACTACGTGGTGGATTTAGAAGATGCTGTTACTTTCTATATTTGTGGGATAGTGGGGCACTGCATCATAAAACATTGTAAAAGAGAGACGTCTAAGAGAAACTCATACACGCGGACAGCACCATGACAAGTATGCTCCTTTAGTAAACCCAAGTAAAGTTTTACTACCGCTCTCCATATAAAACTAGGACTAATGAAGAACTTCGTTATGACTATGGAGAAAAATAGATAACTCATTGTATTCCTCAGAAGCCTGATTACAAATCTCAGCGATGCAAAAGTAAAAGGGGGAATGTTCGTTTCCTCCCAACTTGGGAAGGGTTTGAAAGATGAAAACTTTGAAAGTTAAGTGCTAAGGAACTAGTTGCATGGAAAGCTTTTCAGGAAATGGTGAAAGAATTCCTTGTAACAATAAGGCAAAAAGTTATCTAGAGATTCCTCTATAACCCCTGGACAGTCATCAAAAGTTAGGATGTAGGGTGACCTTCAAAATTCTCTTTCTCAATTCATATTTGGATTTTTTCAATGAGAACTTGGTAGTTGTGAGAGATAAACACGGCGAATGATTACACCAGTACATTCAAAAGATGGAGCACAGTTACCTGGGTAGATGGGATCCCTGCAAGAAGGGCGACTACTGCTGGTTTTTAATTATAGAAAGTGACACAGTCTACAAAAGAAGGAAATAAAGCTCTAAGTGTTAAAAATAACTCGAATTTAAAATATATTTTAGTATAACCGTGTGTTTCAGCGGCTTACTGTTACAATAATTGCTTTTTTTAATTCTGATACTATTTTGCTTTTTTTTTTAATCCGCTTTTCTAGTTCCGTAGTATGATAAGACAAGTTCTAAAACTTAAGTAGAAACAAGAAATTTTATTTAAAAAGTGGAAATATAGGCCACTTGTGACAAAGATGTTTCTTTATTTTTCTGTGCGTTATCTTCTAAGTAAAATTAAAGCTTAATATGTACAGGATGAGTAGTTTTCAATGAATATTTTTTACATTATTAGAATCGTATGTCAACAAAGGGTAATGTTGGGTCCCGTGTAACAACCCGCCTCAGCTCTACCACACAAAAAAGTAATGTGTTAAGAACCTTCACTTTCAGAAGTTCGTTTAAGTTGAAGTAACATATTTTTGTTCATGTGGCAGATATAAAGTTGAACTTTGTTGATCTATTAGTCTTAAAACAAAACAGTTGTAGACACACATGAATGTTTTTGGCGTTCCGGCATCGTCAGCAGAACTATATGAACATAGAAAGTTGACAACTCTGCTGCTAGCATCCGGTACTGATATCACATGTTCAGCCACCCTTGAAACGTAACCTGATAACGCTCCGACCTAACACCAACAATAGAAGGAAAAACCATTGCCCATCAGAATCTCCAAAATGAGGTATATTTTCTAGTTTACCAGACCTTTACAACAGTAGGCAATAGAATGGAATACAACACCATTTACCCAGTAACAAACCGTCCGTCAAGCGTTGTCTTGAGGTAATTATTGTTTTACTTCGCGACCGCTACAGGTATTTATCTAACAAAATGAACGTTATTTTCAGTTTGGCTGTCTCCCCGAAACAGTTGCCCTCAGGTCTTCAAAACATATGCTCCTATAATTGGCCTGAATTCGGAATTGTGCCATCTCAGTATTGCGCACCCTGTCAAAGAAGGAGCAGGCAACCTCCAGTAAACAAAATTGGCGGGGTAGTAGAAAACGGCCTTTTTCACAAATCACAGCGTTTGTTAATTACCGTGGCATATTTCTTGGTTTTGCCACCCGGAACTAACTTATCGGCAATAGAGACACAATGACATTTAGAGCTTCCCTGAAAATTCAGAAATCCAGAGAGTTTTCGGAGTATGGCATATTTATGCATCGGAGGAAACTGGTTTCTCAGTGAAACGTTTTAATGACATTTTCCAGAAATCATAATTAAAAACACATTACAAGTAGCATTACAATTAATAGTCTTAAATGCTTTAATGACATAATACATTAGAAATAAAAAAATCGAATAGTTTGATTAATACAAGTTAATAGCTTCATATTAGTAAACATCATTATCTTATTTCTTAACGGTTCCACCTATAGTTTCACTTGAGGCTTCAAGGCGACATAAAATATAATCAGTATTACAACAATTCACCCCATGAAATACCTGTAAGTTTACAATAAAAAAACAACTTAACAATTAATCATGCTGACTCAGGCTAAATTCTTGAACTTGTTTTTTTTTTTTTTTTTTTAATTTTAAAACACCTATATGATAATGTAAAACCAGCACAGTGGGAAGTGTGACGTGTTTTCGTTTGAAACGACAATGCATTTCTAACGTTTTATTTTCTTGGATATGCATTGAGTATACTAAGTACACAGCAGTGGGCTAATTTATTGCATCCTCTTGCTATTTTTATCCGGTCGTTTCATTTACTCTGTGCATATTGAGTCCCTTGTTCATATTTTACTTTTAAAATATGAATATTTATAAAATTTCTCTTAGAAAAAGCCTGATGTCTTCCATGCACATGAGTTTCTCTACATCTCTGGAATAAATTATTTTTATAAAGCTTATTCTTCTATTTACTTCATGCTAATCCAGAAAAAATAGAGCTTTTTCTTATTAACTGCTTCTTGTGAATAGAAGGGAAATTAGGGAGTACCATAAGCTAATGTTTTAAAAGCTGGCTGCTATGAGATTGAAGTTCCTTTGTTTATATCGCAAGGAGTTGGCACATTCCCGTATTAGAAAAGTACAAGTATCTTAAATCTGAAACCAATAACAAGGAATATCTCCAAAACGGTCAACAGCATGAAAAAAGGAATGTATCATAAACTGTGTGTTTTAACGAGCTCAACATTTTTTGTTACGTAACGTTTTGACTATCTCTTGCAAAATTCCGAAAAATTTATTCAGAATAAACATGTCTTCACAGACTACTCCTAGAAAATTGAAGAAATACGTTTTATTTTTCATATAAATATCTTTAATATATGGTATTTTAATTAA
This sequence comes from Hymenopus coronatus, assembly GCA_030762935.1. Taxonomy (NCBI): domain Eukaryota; kingdom Metazoa; phylum Arthropoda; class Insecta; order Mantodea; family Hymenopodidae; genus Hymenopus; species Hymenopus coronatus. The sequence continues at coordinate 291,759,367 of CM060900.1, forward strand.
AATTGTTTATAGCCATTTTTGAGAAAATCAAAATTTTGGAAAACTTTCCACGTAACGGGTGATTGGGGCGGAGAAATTTTCTTTAAAATCTTCGTGTCACATCCTTGGAAATTACTGAACCCAAATACCTAATTTTGTATTTAACGGACTTTTCGTTTTTGCGCTATGCTGCCCACAGACACACACACACACACACACACACACAAACACACACACACACACTGAGAGACACACAGACATTTTTCTAAACTTTTTTTTTTTTATTCAGGGTTCTCAAAACATATGTTTCCGGGTAAATCTTCATATCGATTTTTTGGATGTGTTACAATACTCTCTCTATACACTATGTACAAAGTACGTTAGAGAAAGAAAAAATTGTTACTGTGAGAAACAAACATTTTTCGCATGTGCTAATAGTGTTTCTACGGTCAAGTATGTCCAGAATTATCCAACGGTTAACCTTTCCTATTCTTCACTCAGCAAATAATTAAAAAAATTGAATTATTTGATAGGAAAGTTTTATATACACAAGTCCTGCGTATCCTACTTTATTTATACCAGAACTGTAGATTCTACAATCCTAAGTCATACACCCCAAATAAACTACAGAAGGAACCTTTAAGATGTTAAAGTAATTTATTGCATATATTTATAAATACAATTAGCTATTGAAAATGACACATTTATCGGGCATCCGCTTCATTACGTTTTCTAAAAGCTATTTCATCTGCTAAAGGTTATTTTGGGAAGCAAATTGCTAGTCTCATAAACGACAAAAAAACTGAGAAATAAAAGTTCCTTTTATGTAATTATCTGTATTTATTTAAAGCTTCCCCTACTCATGTAATGAACAGTACAAATCAGCAGAACAAAATGGCATTGGCTTATATGCTACAGAAATTCTGTGATGCTGCTCAAGTCTGCCATAGCATGGAAACGATAAGAGAATCAGAACAACTACGATAGCATTAAACATAACCATAGATGTTATTATTCTAAAGAACGGTTAAGAAATTCGAAGACTTTTGATATTTTGGGGAGGTTTTTGCATTCTATATTGGATATGAAAGACCGGACCTCTATAAGCTTGAGTTAATTTAACGTTACACAAACCTACAACATGGAACCACCGGCTTTACTTCCGTTTCTAAGGAAGACTTGCTAAGGATTTTTACGCTTAAAATAATCCATCGTCCTCACCCTGGCTGGAACCCGCAATCTTTGAAACTAGAGGCTAGCATGGTGCCGCTAGACCGAGAGGACTTGCATTTCAATATGCTGTTAAAATTAACTTTTCAAACAATTTGTAATTTTATGTTAACTGACCAATCCTTGATTTTGTATACATTGCTTGATCTGTATGATAAAGGAACCTAAAGTAGTTTATTGTTCAACCAATTGTACCTTACACTATAGTCGGTGTAGTACAGCATTTAAAAAGGTAGAATCCAACTGAAAATTCAACATTTGAGCCCCGGATCTCCTGGTTTCCATCGAGTTGTTCTAACCACTAAGCTACTATGTCAATGTTGACCTAGGACTAAATTTCCCAGCTGACTCGAGATTTTATCGGCAAACTACAAGGAGACCTCAATTTTTTTTTGAGATGAGGTACTCTAAGGCGACTTACAATGTCTTGAACAGTGTAAGTCCTAGTTTTCAGAGTTTAACCATGTACTAGGACAATCAAACTGGCTTTGAGTCATGGGGAATTTAGTGTGCTGTTGGCATGGTAGCTTTTTGGTTATTTACGAGTGTTTAGTACTCTTTATGCCTGAAACCAAATACTTTGTCATTATTCTTTTTATTCCCAATCATGTCTCTTTAGAAACGTAAACCACCAGTTTGCTCTGTGGTAACCGAAAGAAAATGTTAATTAGTTTAAATGTATGTGATTTTCTTGTGAAATATTTTTCTGGAAAGTTTATAGCTACGAAGTATTCTAAAATCAACCCGAGTGGGCGAGGTTTATTAAGGCAGAACTTTAGAACAGAAGGCCGTTGATTCAAAGACTACTAGGATCTTCATCCATGACCGAGTACTTTTCCAGGGTTTTCTCCATCTTCGCTTTTCATAAATGCCGGTGGGTACCCTAAAAGTTAGGCAAACTTCCTTTCCCAATTGTCATTCCCTTTCTTTACATTTAAACCATTATCCCTAATGAGCATAAACAGGAACGGCCAAGAACCACTGACATGCTGATAAAGCCCTATCTGGGCCATACGACTGGACGAGGGATAGGTGCTTTTTTGTATGCGACGTTTTGTCTTTAGTCCGGCAATAGCGCATTACTTTTACTTTCGTTCTAGTTGTAATGCTTAGAAATTCCTTTGCGCTTATCACCAGTGTTCAGTCACTGTGGTTCTGAATGTTGTAAAAGCGGACGTTAAATACTATGTTAAAATAATATCTTAGCAAACTACTATATGCGCTAGTTCGCAATTCTGAATTTTAAATCGTGTTACAACCTTCTAATAATAAATACAAAATACTCGAAACATTCGACAAATGAATGTAATCCTATGCAATGTCTATCGAGGAGGCGCTATCATCGACTGAGGCATGAAAGTATTTCACTTGTAATCTCAAAGGCTCACGGTCCAACTTCCATTGCTAAAAAATACGCTAAATTGCCCTAGAGTAAGGGTTCGCTATCTTCATAGATACAGCCTCGAACTTCCGTTAAATTATCACTTATGGCATCTTCATAAGAATGGATCATAGGAAAATACTGAGCTCTGATGGAGATTAAGAAGGAATATACATGGATAAGTATTAGTTTTCTTACATCCAAGCCTTCCAGTATAATATAAGCGTCACGTACACTCATGAAATTGATATAGTTTTAAGATTTGATTTCCTATATGTGCGATATTAATTACAAAATGCAAAGCATTTTAGTCGCAGCATGCTCGTACTCTTGCAAGAAATTTTGATTTTTCTTGGTGAGGGACAAACGCAATTAATGTTGCACCCTGTATATGTACTCTCTCCTTTTCTGAAAAAAAACTACCCCTTCCCCAAGACCTTTATTACTTCCCCTTGCCATACCCAAGCTCGCATTTTAATCGATTTCATTTGCGCGCATGTGAGTGAGACTGTGGCAAGAAGTACAGGAGGGGCGGAAAATGAAAAGCTTGAATATATAGAAGAAGGAAGGGCGGGGGAGAAATAGAGGGAAAAAACGAAGATGCTGTGGTAGCAGCAGCGCTCTCGGTACGCCAAGGAAGGAACCAGCAACGTGTTTTCTTTGTTTTGTGCCCCGCGCTGCTTACGTCATTAAGACGGCCATATATATATATATATATATATATATATATATATATATATATATATATATATGTATATAATATGTATGTGCATACCTTCACTTCAGAATAGGGTGTGGTCCCCTCTTCCTACAAATTTTTTACACTCTCGCTCTCTTTCTTGCCTTTTGTTTTCTTGCTCCGTTCTTTTTTGTCCCCAGTGATACAAAATTAGTGGTACAGTCGTAATCAAAGGTAGACCACTAATTAAGGTAGTTATGTTCTTCCCAGGCAGAAGATAGCTATTCTCCTGTATGGCGTGCTAAGGGCATGGATGACCTCTATAAAACAAAGTGTCTTAAGGTTCTTGTAAATCCCTGTCAGGTATTTAGGCAAAGGGACAAGTTTTTCAGCTCTGCATAAGCACAATCTAACATTACCAACAGACAAAGCAAAATAATTAATTCTTCTCCATTGTATAATGTATGTTGATACTTATTTCCAGAAGTGATTCGAATCTATTTGATGTTTTGAGCATATATATTGCTTTCGAAACAATATAACCCCAGGCACGTCACATGAGTAACATAGGTAGTAGTAATGTGGAACAGTTCCTTGAATAATATCACATACTACAAGAAGAAAATCACTTGTCATCTGTGAAATTAAATGCTAACGCAATTAGTAATATAAGCGTTGCATTTTATAGCGGGACTTCACAATATTACCCCAAATTTACTTAAACAGCCTAGTAAATATATTTACTAAATGAAAACTTCGTATCGAATGAAAATGCTAAGTATTTTATGGTTACATAATCAAAAGGTGATTTTCTGCATAAGGTATAAGTTAGACTAGTTTTCAAGTATGCGTCGAAAATTGTGAACTTGTAATACAGGCCAACGCTACTGTTTACTACTGACGTGTAAATTTTCTTTGTGTACGTTTCTAGTTCGCTATTATTAAAATGGTTTTAATTCCACATAAATCTTGTCATTCATTTAGAAGGAGCTGTACATAGACTAAACACAAGAATCCTTTTTTTATGAACTTGTCTGCTATTTTTTCTGGTATCTACACTCAGAAATCGTTATGAGGAAAAATTCAAACCTTGCGATGTAACTCTGTATTGATTTATATGTTTTGTGCGCAAACATAAATAGCACAAACTATCTGAGAATGGTTTGCTATCACATGAGTAAGTTTTGCGATAATTGTATATCCTAATGTAGTTTACAATAAGTTTATCTATATACAGATTTACATACATTCCTGGGTGGATATACGATGAATAAAAAACGGGCTCATTAATCATAACTTAACCATTATGGACAAGTCTAAGTTAATCAGAGTCTTTTCTTTTATGATAATACGGTTATGAAATCGGCTGGAATGGAAAAGACGAGTGAATGCAATGGCAGATTATATAATTTTAGAGTAATGTAAACCAGTGTGCCATTAATATGGTCCCTATAAAGTACCAATTGGAACACGCTTATTCATGATATGCAACATTGGAGCTGCTATAGTACCAAGCTGACTAAATTTAAAACCAACGGATGGGTAATGTCTTCCGTTTAAATTTAAAGGTTATACAATAAAAATAGTACTCATATTTATACACGCAAATCAAGCACTATACACCATGATTTTAAGATCTGAGCAACCAGTACTATATGTTAATACTTACTGCATAATTCGGTAATGTAGTCATCAATTCCTTCAGTCACCGCTGTGATCTTTCAGTATGTTACGCCTATAAGCGTTAGAAATATGGCTCTTCAGTGTTGAAGAAAGAAAGAAAACACAGAAAACAAACATAAAGAAATTAAGTAGCTGTTTTGAAATATTACGATTAAAATAGTAATTTTCCGCTAAAGTTTGTTCACCTTTAAAATCATACTAATTAATAGGAATTGAACTTAATTTATCAACGTCTTTAACTGTTGTGGCTCTCAGTGTCCCATGGACATGAAACATCACTTAACTTTGCTCAGAGGTCTCTTTATAAATGTTGAGGCACTTTTATATGCCGTAAGTATATGACATGGGATCACCAGGAATTTTGGGCCAGAAAGAAGTCATTGCCCTCCGCAGGGTTTGAACCCCCCCTCCTTAGGAACCAAAGGCTGACATATAACCGATAGGCCATTGAGGACTACTAGTACTTGCTAGAAGTACCGAACAACATGGCACCGCGGTAACGTCTGCTGGGTTTGTTCCGTGGGAGTGGGCGTGAGTTGGACACTCTTCCCATGGTATTTTTCTTCTTTTTTCTTGTGATTTCTCCCGGTCGGTAAGCAGCGGATTGAATTCTTTTCTAGCACGAATTTCATGTTATTATTTCTCTGTTCCAATCATTTCCTATTATCTCTTTCATGGTTGTGGGATCACTCAACAGTGTTTGTGTGTTGCAACTGGCCGATGTTTTTGTGTTTTCGAGAGATTTCACCATGACAATGGCTGAATAGTTGCTGTAATCGCTTTCTGCGGACATCACTGGGTGTGGCCTTATAGTTTTCTGTGAAACATGAGGCTATAAGACAGACCTGAATGGAGTCCTAGAACCGTTAGTTACCCCATCCATGTTTGAGTAAATCGTCGCCAGAATTCGTTAGACCGCGGATCTCCCTTTGTTCTCTCCATTCTAGGGTCCATTAAAAGCGAAGAGTGACACTCTGACCTATTTGCGGTGCTCTGCCGAGGTTTCTGAACTTTCTCCGGGAACTTTACTCCTAACTCTAATAGTTTGAGATAAACGCATGCCCCTATTTTTAGTTGGCTTTCTAGCGTTATTTTAACTACTGTTTCAAGTGTACGCCGGAGTTGAAATGTCTTGTTTAAACGTCTGCACGAAATACTGAAACCTTAAAAAAGCAGATAAATAAAGAAAATGAAATATATCATGTACTACTATACGCATCATATCACTGCTCACGTAAGTTGACCTAAGGCAATGTTTAAGGGTGCTAAGGTTTTACTTTTATTTACCTGAGGAAGATCATTGACCCTGCCGGTGACGACAGTACTACTGCGTGTAACATTGATTGGCTAGAGGCAACTTCAAAATTAACATCCACTGGTGACAGGTATAGCATTATTTCAATCGGCATTGTTATAACCACAAAAGTTCATAAGCTATGTCAGCTGACACGTAAAAACTACATATTTAAAAAATAAAGGGGCTATAGATTTACCTGCGGTAATATCTATAGCTCGGTGAGCAATACTAGTAATTACCGCTGAAGTGACGGATGGTCAAACTCCAGCAAAAAATTTGAGCTTTAAAGACCTGCAATAAATATATTTAAAAAGCGCCCTGAACAGCAACCCAGGAATCCTCGTCATGTTGTTCCAGCACACATTTGATATACATATTGCGTACGAAAGAGCCGTAATCACAGAAGAGGATTAAGAACAGAATAGAAAGAGAAACCTGAATATTGGGGGAAGAAGAATATGTTTTCAAGGAATACTTTTCGCTACTATTCAAGGTGAAATAAACAAATATTTCTTCTGAAGCTACAAATTAGGTTTACATGATATGTTTGTCAGTTTCTGTTGTAAGGCTTAAAAATGGCCTCATATGGCAAATCTCGGAGATCGTCTACGAATATCTAATACAGTTCACCTATGCTTTTTAGGCCGCTGGTGACTCTGCTCATTTTTGTGTCGGAACGTGGGACAGGTAGTTTGCTGTTTATGCTTTAAATGCAAGAGCTGTTTGTGGATTCATATGAATACATTATTACCTATTGTAATAAGAAATTCTTGCACTAGAACGGCGGAAATAGTCAAAACGACCCCTATTTAAATGCATTACTTTATAGTTTTGCCAGGTTTTGGATTAGTTCTTAAAATTTCACTACTTCTACAAATTTACCCTAGTCTCAAAGGTGATTCACATCAATTATATTTTTATATAACACTTTTTATTAATTTCACTACCTGGAAGATAAAGAAGTGTCATTTTGATCCTCGTATATTTAAAGTTTAGTACAAACTATTTGGTTGGCTATAATGACACAACAATACAGACACATAAATCAGCAATCTTCCTCGTCAAACAGTGCTACCTTGTTGGGTCATTACACGCGCTTATCAGTTGTGTCAGTATTTCACTGTTATTGTATAGTGCCAACTTATTTACGTGGTGTTATTTATTGAAGACAATCACTTTAAATTATTTTTCCTAAGCCTGCTTCTCAGACAGCGAGATGCTATGTATTTTTAGATCAATCTGATGTTGAATCAGAAATTAGTTAGCTGACGCAAATAAGTATGTTGTCTCAAAAATTACGATGACGATTGAGTGACAGCGACAATCCGTCGTCTATGCAAGATGGAAATACTGATGTTCCGGAGGTGTTGTTTCAAGCATCTCGCCAGGTGAGACTTAAGTACATACACATTCAAAATGGTGGCCAGGGATGAAATGGAGTGAAATATTATCAGCTGGTCAGCTTCCTCTGGTAAAGGGGTGGCTGTAAATGCCCTAAAAGATCAAGGAAAATCACCGAGTGGGGATTCTGCAATAAATACTTTTCTTTTGCTATTTGACGAGTGCATTATTCCTCTCGTGAAGTACACAGAATGGACTGCTAGGGGAGAACTGAGAATAAAGGACTGAGATGTGTCGCTCGAGGAGGTGACAGAAACGATAGCTATCGTGCATGCCTGAGGTGTACTATGTTCACAAGTTTATCTGTGTATGATCTTTAGTCACGCTCAGGGGCTCGGTATCTTCAAGGACACAGTGCATCATCAACTCGGGGGGAATGTCTGCCAATTCAAGTTTGCCCTTGTTTTAGAAATTTGAAACAACTTTAGTGGAAGCAGTATTTGCTGTTACCACCGAAATGAAAATTTAACCATTAAGCAACAGTTGCTTCCAAGCTAAACAGGTGTAGGCTGATGTGAGTTATGCCAAACAAGCCTGAAAAATATGGACTAAATATGTGGATTGCTGCTAACGTAGCATCAAGATATATCTGCCTAGAGAGAATCACAGCTGACCTGTGACACAAACTCAGGGAGAATGCTTTGCTCTACGCCTCATAAAACGATTTATAAACCAAGGAAGAAATCTAAAAACTGGAAACTTGTTCAACCCTCTTCAACTTGTTAAAAAGTTTCAAGAAAAGAAAAGATCATTGGGAGAAACAATAAACAAAATGTGCCATGAGATATCTGATCAGCTAAACAAATCATGCTAAATTATGATCCAGCACCAATTTGCGACAGGCCGGCTAAAGAGTCTGCAGAGAGAGAGAGAGAGAGAGAGAGAGAGAGAGAGAGAGAGAGAGAGAGAGAAAGAGACAAAGAGGGACATTCTTTTTAGAACGCTATACGCTGAAGTAGCATTGAGCAACGAGAGAAAGGAGAAATCTCAAACTGTGACTTTCTACAACATGGTAAATTTGGGGTAGACGTGTTGGGCCAAATGAGAGAGAGAGAAGTAATCTTCCAGGGCGCCCAACCTATTAGATTATCAGCGCCCTAGGAAATAGAAGTGAGAAGCAAACCTAACATAAAATTCTGGGCTAAAAGATCATGCTAAAAACGGACATAAAACGAGTATTTAAATGTACGAGATAGCTTTCCGTTAAACAAAATAATAAAACCGTCAGTTAGGTTAAAAGAATAAGTAAAACAATATAGTGCCTAAGCTGTAGAGCGTAATTAAACATATATACGGGGCTCTGTCGAATAAAACATAAAACACGTTCTACAGCTACCAGGATGTCCGCCAAGATGACACGCAGGTCAAGCTGCAAACGTAATGACAGACGCACTGGAGCTAAAAATTGGCACTCGGTTAAAATGTGTCTCACAGTCAAGGTCGCGCCACAACGACAAACTGGAGTTGGCTCTCCACGCAATAAATGACAGTGGCTGAAATAATAGCGCCCGATACGCAGTCGACATAAAATGACCTCTTCTCGGCGGGAGGCTCAACAAGAGGTTTTCCAGGATTCGGGGAGTGGTTAGTTACCCGCAATCTTTTACTGTCAGTTCTAGATCATTCAGCTGCCTAACGAGACATAATGGTCCCTCGTTACACTGCCTTAATCTCATCCGCGGGAACGGCAGAAACAAATACCCTGGAAGATGTAATGGCTCTGTTGGCAGCAGAATAAGCTGTCTCGTTTAACGCTACTCCGGTATGTCCAGGCACTCACAGAAATGTCTTCCTTAGGCCTGCTGCTTAAAGGGAGTGAAGGCAATCGTAGATCCACTGTACGAGAGGGTTTTAACTGTACAGCGTACGAAGACTTTGGAGAGCACTTAGAGAATCAGAACATATGGCAGAGAGTGGCATCACATGTCCTCGCAAATAAAAAAAGAGACTAAAGAATACCAAATAGCTCAGCTGTAAAAATCGAACACTATCGGGAAAGACGAAATATAAAATTTTCGTTGCCAACCACAAAAATACATCCAACACCTTGATCACTTTTCGACCCCCCCAGTATAAATAAAAAAGTGGTCGCGATGTTGGTCTTTAAGAGCCAATAAGTTGGACCGAAGAATGAAATCAGGGGAAGTCAACTCTGAAATACTAGGGGACTATAGAGGATAAGGGTCCCAGGGCGGAGCCGAGAGGAAAACGGGTTTCTCGTTGTGGAAGCACGGCCGGTATAGTCATGTGCATGTGCCCTGGAAGCCTGCGAAAACGGACCCCTGGTGGCAGGAGTGCGAGTCATACAAAGCATCCAAAGAGTCGTCAAAAAGTATAAATGAGCTGGTTGTTGAGGCCTGCTGGACAGGCGGTATGCATAGCTGCACAAGAGAAACTCACGGCGACAACACAACGGTGGATCTGCAGCCTCCGCACAAATACCATTGACAGGGCTAGTGCGGAATGCGCCAGTTGCTAGTCATCTGCCTTGATGATGAACGGTGTTTAAGTGAAGAAGGATAGAGGGTCGCACGGAAGAATAGATTATACACCCGTAATCCAATTTAGAACGGACTACTGTACGATACAGACATACAAGGACGCTCTTATTGGCTCCCCAGATGTGCCACTTAAAGGACGTAACATATCAAGAGAACGTATGCTCCGTACCTTCAAATAAATTATTCGGGTGGACAAACATAACCTTCTATCAAAGGTTAAACCCAGGAAATTCGCTTCATCAGCAAACGGTAGTAAGTGTGTGCTGAGCCGCAGGGGAGTAGGAAACTCATTCCGATGCCAGAAATTTACTCAAACCGTCTTCACGGTGGAGAAATGAAAGCCATTTGTCATACTCCAGGAGAAAACAGAGTCTAGACACCGTTGGAGACGACGCTCAAGAAGAGAGGTACACAACACAATCGTCAACGAAGAGAGGAGACGAAATTCCTGGTAGTAAGCAGTCAAAGAGAGGGTTGATAGCAATAAGGAACAGTGTGACACTAAGTACTAAACTCTGAGGTACTCCGTTCTCCTGAGTAAAATAGGCAGATAAAACCGAACCCACAAGCACACGAAATACACGATCTCTCATGAACTCGCGAATGAAAATGGAGTGGTGACCACGGAAACCACACTCATGTACTGTACGAAGAGTGCCAGTTCTCCAACGTGTCATAAGCTTTCTCTAAATCAAAAAATACAGTCACGGTCTGGCTTTTTCTCAGGAACCTGCTCATAATGTGAGTCGAAAGAGAAACCAGATGATCGACAGTAGAACGGTACCGGCAAAACCCTTACTGAATATTCAATAGGAGACCCCGAGATTCCAGAAAGTGAAAATGGCTCTTTACAAAAATCGACGAAAATCTGTCCGGCGTGAAGAAAGGCATGGCAGAGCTTGAGGGGAAAGGCGGAAGAGCTTGACGAACGACGAGGAGCCTTGAAACAAAGCTCTTAAACTACTGCTCTTCTCAGCATCCAAATGTATATTGGGCATGAAAGATCGCTTAAATGTGCTTTAAAACCCTTTTATCAAGCCTGAGGTTCTTTTACACGTCATGAATATACGACACGGGAACCACGGCTTTACCTACATTCCAAGGGAAAGCATGTTAAGGAGTTTCACACCCGAAAAAAAAAAAATCATTACAATCTGTCAGGTTGAACCTTAAAAGAAAGGAGATGCACGTTAATGCCCTGGGTGAAAGAATCAGAAGCAGTGCTAAACAACTGTATACCATGGTGGAAAATATGCTCCACGGAAAGGGTTAAAAGTCGAGGCGCTAGTATTTTAGAAAATTTCCGCGCGATTCAAGCTGTCCAAAGACGACGTGACGCCGTGACAGTTCACCGCCGTGGCCACTCACAACCCACGGTCAGTAGAAGAAGAAGCGGCACAGCTGATAGCACACCTCCAGGGATGGGCGGTAGAAGTACTTATTACGATTATGACATCGATGAAGTCCGCACATAATAATGGTGAAAGGGGTTTAACGGCCCTCAACTGCATGGTTATCAGCGCCCTTAAAGTCACAAATAAAGCCCCAGAATAAATAAACGTGTTTATAGCAATGGCCACAAAAGGAGTTAAAACCCGGGTGGAAAATGAAACCTAAAACAATAGCCCATATAAAAGTAAACCCCCAGTGGTAAAAGTGGAAAGCAATCAGAATCACTTATAATTACATTTAAAAAAAACAAACTAAAACGATTTTAAAATGCTAAAAGTTTTATCTATCTCGTGAAGAGAGACCGGAAGCTGCACAGTTGCTGGAAGTGCAGATAGACAAGCAGCACATAGTAAGCAGGCAAATGCGCCTCACACAGCGGACAGATCGATACAGGTTCCCCGTTGAGTAGGTAGCTGTGTGTAAAAAAAAAAAAGGGACCGATGCGCATACAAGCCAAAACAACTTGTTTACAACGAGATGCACGAGAGGAATTTGACCAGTGTACCGGAAGATCCTTCACTAATATGACCTTGTTGCCGCGGAGATCCGACCACTTTGCATGCCACCTTGGCGGCCGCTTTCACGTCCACCTAGGTATGTGAGTTGGCGGAATTGTAGACCTTGGAATGTGAAACAGAGGAGGTGGTCCGTGCCAGTAATCGGAGGATTTAGAACGCAACATGCCAGATCCTTGCAAAAGCTTAAGTTTCCAGAACTAACCGGAATGTTCTGTGGCGTCATTTTAGCTATATAAAGAAGAAACAATTGCAAGCCAAGTTATAATTAGTCATCAGCGAATGGAGTGTTAACGTGTAGTGGAGTGCTGGAAGTGAAATGAGAAAGCATTTAACAGTCTACGTGTCAAGGAGTCTAGAGAAGTATTTGTAGCTGTGTATTAAATTCTTTATTTGTAACCAATTTAGAGTCAGAAGGACATTTGTTGAATTAGACGTAATGTGGGCCATACCAAGAAAACGCTGCTGGCTGAACCAATAATCCCTTTTTCTCATTTCCACAGCATTCATAATTAAACATATAGACTATCTTTATTAACTTAGTGAGGAATTCCAATAATACTTCAGGCGAAGTAGCGTTCTTCTGCAAGCAAATTGGGCAATGTGGCCTAAATGTTACATGTGAGTTTTATGCATATTTATATGTTTAACAGGACAAGTTCAACTTTTAATTGCCACCATTGATATGGAGCTACAGTACTCTCTCTACGAATTTTATTCCTGAAATCTACAGCGGCATACAATGTGTATGATAAAAGCAAGACAAATTCCTCTAGGTTTGGTATTTTTAAAATATTTCAATGATAGCGGTAGAACTGCTGTTATTTTGGCATCTTACTTGTAGTTTGCGTTTCCAGTATATGCCATTATTCATGCTTATTTTAATTCCAATCAAACTCGCTATATATGTAATCCAACGATAACACTAATTGCCCATTGCTAACCGATTGATATAAACGTGATCTGTTATGTTGTTTGACACTTTGACAGCACTTACCGAGCTCGTGTAAACTAAACATTGAAATGTTAGTTTTCTGGTTTAGAGCATCTATTACTCAACTTTGGAATTCTTGAGACCGTCAAATCCCCCATAATAGGGCGGCTACTACTTTGGTCCGCAGCGCTAATGGTTCCTGTGCACAGTAATAATTTGCTATTTATTATTTATCGATGTATGTAACCCTAGCAATTGATGTGAAACTGTAAAATAATCAAAGAAAGAGTTCCAAAATCAAAATGACGGCACAGAACATACTGGTTAGTTCTGGAAACTTAAGCTTTTGCAAGGATCTCGCATGTCGCCTTCTAAATCCTCCGATTACTGGCACGCAACACTTCGTCTGATTCGCACTCCAAGGTCTACAATTCCGCCGACTCACATACTTAGGTGAACATGAAAGCGGCCGCACAAAGACAGCAATATCACAGTACTCCAACCAAAACCAGCACCATAGTAGCGGTCTGGACGATATAAATGTACTACCAGCGTCTCCCTACGGGGATGACTGTGGATGATATAGACGACGACATTTATCCTCTTCATCACAAGGTACCGTCCTTGACATGGCGCCTAATGTTTGGGGCAACGTGTCTTGATCCGAGTAAGGCAATATAAGCTCACCAAATCACCCTGCTGGAAACCTAGGCAGCTGGTATGCGTCCATAACGAGTCTTAAACGCATCATTTGCTACCTGTATGTTTTGCTGGTCACACTTGAAAGTCATGCAGTCGCTCTATAATGGTTCCTAAGTAGTCGACTGCAGGTTGTTTTGCACAAGGAGAACTCCAGTACATCAGGTCGCAAGATAGATGCAATTCTCAGTCAAGGACAAAACTTGCCGGTGTTAACCCGGTGGTGAGTTGAAGTTCCGTAGGTCAGCAAGAAATCTGGCACCCTGTCAATTTTAGATGCTTGCTCACAACTTACCTCAAATATGCTTCTAGAATCTTGATGTACAGCTCAACTATGCCATCTGATTCTGCTTTAGGGGTTTTGTGTTTCTGTCAAGATTTTGGACATTAAGTTGTTGCTCCTAAGACTATGTATACCATGACGACAAAATATTTCTTCTACTTGGCAGTTCGCGAAGGTCTTGGTCTCCGTGTTTTAAAAGGCGGAATACAATTCGTGCTCACAGACGCGCTCTCAGGGCTCTCAGGCGTCGCCTTACTCTGGATAATCTTATACAATATAAAAGCCTGCGTGCCCAATCTAGACGAATTATTAAGTAAAAGAAGAAGACATCATGGGGAAGCTTTTTAGCGTCTTTTACTCGACGTACCTCTTCTTCTGTCGAATGGAATAAGCTAAGGCGTGTAGATGGAAAAGTGACCCAGATGCCGATAACCGGTCTGAAGTTAGCTGCGGGCCCTGTGGTTGACACATTTGACGTTGCTAATACTCTTGGCAGTCCATTCGCTCAAAAGTCTACCTTAAAAAATTATTCCCCTGAATTTCTTCCAGTTAAGTCTCAGGTAGAATCTCAAGGGTTCATCTTCCGCTCTGGGGACCTTAAAAACTACAAACACCTTTTCACCATGGCAGAGCTCGAGCATGCACTTTCACATTCGCGAACGTCTGCACCAGTTCTAGATGGAATCCACGTCCAAATGTTGCAACATCTCTCTCCTGAAAGCAAGACCTTTATCGTCACCTAAGCCGAATACAGCGACCGATGTTCTTGGGTTTTGTTTTTCAAATTGATATACCTGATGTGGAATGACTGGGAATTCAATGTCTGTATGATTGAACTCGCCGAATAATCGATCGTTATAGTACTTGCTTGTCGTTTGGGTTTTCTTATTTATAGCATATTTTACAGCCAGCACAAACCAGTGAAAGCAGCATTCGTCAAAATCCTATAAGCGTATAAGAACCTTTTTATTACTAATTACAGCAGGAAGCGCTATGTAGCGTGATTTCTTAAGAAGTGTACAATAACCTGCATTATTAACCAGGGTGTTTGAAGACAGTAAATATTTTGAGCTAACTTGTCCTTGGAAAGTTCAAATGTTTACAAGCATTTCATTCCCATAGTAGAGAATAAATAATTCAAAACGCATGATTGTAGTCCCAATTTAGTATCACTATTAAAATAGAAGTTCTCTATATTGTCAGAATCAGGAGCTTGGATCATATACGTGACTTGCAAAGATCAAATTATTTTGAATCCGGATTGTTTTCTGTCCAATATTGAGTTCATCCCATTGAAAACTAGAGACCTGTATCTCTCAAGGAATTCCTGGGGGTCTGTGATTTTAGTTATATTTTCTATTTTAGTATTAAAAATTCCCCTTTGAATGCCTTTTGCATTGTATTACGTTGAAGATGGCTTTGAGTGACCTTTATCGTTATATTTGATGAAGGTACTCCTTCGTCCTCATTGGATAATGATGGCTCGTCTTGGGCCTTCTTGCATCCATTCACTGTAGGTGGAGCCTTTACATGAAGCCCTGCACCGGTGGCGATCCCTGAGTGATCGGCTAGTTAATGTACCTCCAAGTAATCTCAAAATAGTATGGTCTGCAGGATGGACCTGGAATGGGGGATCCAAGGCGCTCGCCATGTGCCTGTTAAGGTAGTAGTCACTAAATAATCATTTAACAGCGATTTCTGTGTTCTACATTTCGTCCCCCGTGGCCTTTTTCCAAAGGCGCCCTCCGCCTCGTTCTTTTAGTAGGAATGGATCTAGTTGCTGACATCTCTCAAATTGTTGCTAGGCCCTGAGCATTTGGGCGTGGTGCTGCCTCTAGGTTTGCCTGCACTCCTCTTCACATTCAAAGATTTAGTGGCTTCTGAGGTTCATCAGAGGTCCTGCAGATTATCAGATCAAGAGGGAACACAGACTGGTTATGGCGTTTCTTTGATAAATCAAATGGACCTTCGTTCTCTGCAATATATACCAGAAGAATCAAGTTTTAGTTGTTTTTTGTATCTCTTCGGGCTGATATGTTATATATGGTTTATATATCTTGTGTACTGAAATAAATTAGATATGTAACCGATTAATGCAAGAAGAGTGAAAGTAGCAGGATGTTGCAGCATAAACCTGTGCAGCTCGGGTAGCCCCTGCTGCTCTTCCTCGACCTTCACATTGGTGGTACTATTGTTCGCTGAAGGATTCATTGCTTCTGAATGTTTATAATAAATATCATAGTAATGAGCTCATTGTGTTTTCTCGAGAGCGTCTTCTTACATGTTTCATAAGTCATTAGATGTTCATTTGGGAACTTGTGTGTGTGTGCAAACGTATCCCTGTTCATGTGCATTAGTGGGCGGAGGTGCATGTGTATATGAGTGTGTGCATGTGTATACCAGTGTGATCATGTGTATACGAGTGTGTGTGTATACATGAACGTGTGCGTTCATGAAGGTGTGCACGTATATACGTGTGTGCATGCATGAGCGTATGTGAATCTGTATACGAGTTTGTGCATGTGTATTCAAGTGCATGTGAGCGTGAGTGTGTGTACATGTGTAAGGGATTGTGTATGTATGTGCGCGCACGAGTTTTTGTGCATGTGTGTGCGCGCGCGAGTGTGTATGCATGTGTGAGGGTTTGTGTGTGTAAATGTGTGTATTTGTGTGTAAGTGTGTGTGCATATAACGTATGCATGTAAATGTGTGTGCATCTGTGTATGTGTGTATGCGTATTAATGTGTGCATGTGTGTATGTGGGTAAGTGCGTGTGCATGTGTTATGGCTAGTGTGTATGAGTGCACATGTGTGTAAGTGCGTATGTGTGTGCATGTGTGAGGGCAAGTGTGTGTATATGTGTATGTGGATGTGCATGTCTGGGGCTTGTGTGTATGTGTCTGTGCTCGTGTGAAGGGTTTTGCGAGTGTGTGCATGTATGAGGGATTGTGTGTGTATGTGTGCAAATAGTTTTTATGTGTGAGAGTTTTTGTGTGTATGTATGTGTAGGTTATATGTACATGTGTGTGGGCTAGTGTGTGTATGTGTGTGCATGAGTGAGGGCTAATGTATGTGTGAGTAAGTGTAGATATGTAACTATATGGGTCTATGTTTTGGTGCATGGGTGAGGGCTTCTAAGTGCATGTGTGAGAGCTTGTGTGGGTACGGGTGTGTGTTTGCAGGTGAGTTTGTTAAGAGTCCCATAGAGGAACATTTTTGTCTCTACTTATAGTATGATAATCTCAATAAACAAATAATGTAGTGAAAATCCACTGAGGTTTATACCATATAAAGTCGTTGCTAACAAAAGTGTCCACATGTACAGTGCATGGATATTGAGTGTATTATATTAAGAATGTGTTGATTGCGTGCGAATTTGCATACCGGTATTTGATTGAGATTACCTATTTGCGTTTGTGTATTTGCGTGGCTATTTACATTAGCGTGTCCATCTGAGTACACTCGTGTTTACATTTGTGTATATTCAGGGTGTTTAAAAAATACGGGGCATAATTTCAGGTATGTATTTCCCACATGTAGACAATCAAATTAGTTCATTATAACCTGTGTCCGGAAATGCTTCATTTCCGAGTTATGGCCTTCACAACATTGGAATTCACTGGAACGTTTTTCTTTCCGCAGGTTGTTGTCATTACAAAATATGTTCGAAATGTCCACCTCCTGCTTGAATACAGACCTCACATCGATGTCTCATTGACCTGCGAACACGATCCCAAACTCCAGGAGTATTGCGTATGTCCTTACAACTTGTCACAATTCGATTCCGAAGGGATTCCAAATCCGGCACCGGAGACGAATAAACCAATGATTTTAAATGACCCCACAAGTAGAAATCGAGAGGGTTCAGATCAGGTGAGCGTGGAGGCCAAGCAATTGGGCCACCTCTACCTATCCATCGATCAGGAAACCTTCGATCCAAGTACCGGCGAGCCGTAAGACTGAAGTGTGCAGGAGCGCCATCATGCAAGAAGTGAATGTGTTGATGATTGATCAGTGGAGTGTCTTCGAAAACGTCAGGTATTGTGTTTTCCAGGAAGTTTGTGTACGCCTGCCCCGTAAGTCTGTTTACAACTACATGGGGTCCAACTAATCGATCACCGATGATACCGGCCCACATGTTGAGGGAGAACCGCACCTGGTGATGAGATATAACAGTTGCACGTGGGTTTTTATGCGACCATACATGCTGATTGTGGAAATTTGATATGCCATCTCTTGTGAACTGTGCTTCATCTGTAAATAATACGACGGCAGAAAAGTTCGGATTTACACCACACTGCTGCAAGAACCACTGACAGAACCTAACTCGTGCAGGAAAATCTGCTGGTGACAGGGCCTGTACACGTTGCAAATGATAAGGATACAATTCATACTCGTTCAACAGTCTCCAGACAGTCGTATGAGGAACATTGACTAGCAACGCTAACCGTCGTGTGCTAATAGAAGGCGTCCTGTCCACAGCCTCCAGAATCTCCTCCTGCACTTCTGAAGTTGTAGATCTTGGTCGTCCCCTTCCCAAACCAGGAGAGGTGAATGTTCCATACTCAGGAATGGAGACGTACAAATGTCTTCCGCTCTGGACATTGTCGCTGTGGGTACCTCTCCTGGTACAAACGACGAGCCAGCGCAGAATTGCCGTCCGCCTTACCGTACATGAAGTGTATCTCTGCCAGCTCTTGATTTGAATACATGTCGCACAGTCTTAACGCCTAAAGAACACTGAATGTAACCTTCCTCAGAATGAACTATCAGAGCGCCCTCCTAATGTCTGCTTTGACGGCAAAGACCTGCGGCAAGAAAAACGTTCCAGAGAATTCCAATGTTTTGAAGGCCATAACTCGGAAATGAAGCATTTCCAGACATGAACTATTTTGATTGTCTACAGGTGGGACTTTCAATGTTGTAAAGGCCATAACTCGGAAATGAAGCATTTCCGGACACATGTTATGATGAACTATTTTGATTGTCTTCATGTGAGAAATACATACCTGAAATTGTGCCCCGTATTTTTGAAACACCTGTATGTATGGCATATGCAGTGTACATATGTGAGCACTGATTTATATGCATGCGTGTGAGCTAGTTTGTTAAAGTCTCTTCTTGTGGAAACTGTTTTGTTTAAATTTCTGTTAGGATAATCTTAAAAAGCGGCGAATATAGTGAAAATGCATGGTAGTGTTTTCTGCTATATAAATTCACTGTACATTTACATTAAATCTAAAAATAATCGAATCTGTTTCATGCTTAAAAATGGATCGTACCTTGTAGATTGCTAGATGCGATGTATAGCTACTTGCAAAGAGATGTGCTGATGGGTAGTTTTGACACCTTTCACTACTGCTTCAAATAAACGACTGCTGAAAGCACGATCTTTCGCCAGGATTTATTGAAGACTTTTATTTGTGGAACCCGCTGATGCTGGAAACATCATTATTTGTGTAATTCGTTGGGAGTTTTCTCACGAATAGCTGTTTATTAGTCTTTTTCGGGTTCACTAATTATTTGGGGGTGAATTTCGCTTTTAAACTATTATCGTAAGCGATCTCAAACATTTGGTATTATGTGGGGTAAGTCCATTTCAGCTCCTTTTTTTGTATAGTTAAAAATAGTAAAGATTCTAAGAAATTTTCTCAAAAGAAGCTGTTCATTTATTTTTTTCTGTTAGTGAATTTTGCTCTTAAACTATTATGGTAAGCGGTTGCAAGTAGATTAGGAGGGTGGGGTTGATCTATTTCATTTCTTTTTTGGTATAATTAAGAATAGTAAAGTTTCGAAAATAGTTTCTAACAAGAAGCTGTTCATTTATCCTGTTTTGTCAGTTCTCTAATCTTTTGGGCTTACATTTCGCTTTTACGCTATTCTCATGAAGCGGCTGTAATAATTTATGGTGGGCAAATGCATTTCATTTCGGTTTTGTATGATTAAATAGTATAGATTAAAAGTTATTTTCTCACGAGCAGATATAGTCCATTCTTCTCTTTAATCAGGTCGTGTAAAGCTTTGGAGAGCATTTTGTAATTCACCTATTTTCGGCGACCTTTTTTCAAATAATTTATCAAGCAGGTGTCTCGCATTTCAGTTTTGCATAGTGATCAACAGCGGTAGATTCTGTTTCCAATTTCTGAAGTAGATTTTTCTCCAGGGAAAAGTTTTGGTGTGACTGCATGATTTCTTCCTTTTAATGTATGCAGCTCGATATATCACTTTCGGGAAGACGGTCCACCATAACCGGCTGAAGGGGCGGGGGATGGGTGAAGGTGGTTAGCGGAGTGTTAAGAGTTTTACAGTGTGCTGCCATTTTTCATGTGAATTAGTATAGGTTCCGATGTTACAAGTTAAAAGCTAGAATTACATTGTCACTTGCATCTCTGTGGAGTGGTCTGCTTTAGTTTGCAATATACATATTATATCCATTCAAGGACTTTGAGTTAGTGTACGTGATTACTTTATAAATATGTGTGTGTTCCCAAGTAGGGTAGCGGATTAGTTTTCGGTGATGAGTCTACATTTTCGATAACAATGCGCAGGTAAGTATGAATCTGACTATGAGTGGAAGAATGTGTTAATGAATCTTACTGTTGGAGCCTATGTGTCTGTATTTACCGATGTCCCGAGTTCGACTGCCTACAGGGTCTGATGTATGTTCAGCATAGCGCTCTTGTAATACAATTGAAATATGTCTTATTGATGATTCATCGGTATTTTATACTCGAAATATGGGAATTAGTGTACAAACAAGTCTATTTTCCTTCTTCCCAAAAAGTTTGTAATGAAATAAAAAATTAATAAAAAATTCATATTAACCTGTTTTAATAAACCATGGAATTTCTTTATTAGTTATAAGTCACATTAATGCACTTAGGGGTTATTAATATATATAAGTAGTTAAGATAGACAGATCCTGGCACAGGGGCAGGTGAGCATACATGGCAAAGATAGGGAGTTCAAGGAGTGGGGAGTCTCTAGCGTGAGCATACATGGGAAAGATAGGGAATTCAATGAGCTCATACGAGGATGAGAGGGAACCTAACCCATCCTCAGAGTATTATGGGGTATTTTTCAGTCCTTTGGGATCCCTTCCAAGGTCGTTTGCTTTGTTTATTGGTTATTTTTATGATTTTTCTCAGAATTTTAACATGATTTAACTATTATTTGTATTGCGAACGATGTTTGAGAGCCTTTTCTTTTTATTATATTGTAGTGTTTGCTCTGCTACTTGAATGCTTACTGATCGTTATAAAACTTCTTGTGGGTTTTTCGGATGCTAAGACACATGTTTCGAATGCTTTTAAAGGTACTTAGTACCCTTTGGATGGTGTTTAGGTCTCTATATCAGCTAGTTTCAGGGTACTTATCGGACATTTTAGTACTTTACAACTGATTTCACGCCATTTTGTGGGTATTTAAGACTCTAAAGCTAATATTTTAGGCCTTTTCAGACTTTTAGCCCATATTTTACATTATTTTCCAGTGTTTTCTAATACTTTTTTTTTATCACTTTTACAAACATTTTTGCGCGATTTGAAACTATTTTCAGTGTTTGTAGTGCTTTCCCATACATTTTTCAGGATTGTAATTGCAATTTGTAGAATTGTTGCTGTTTTTAGTATGCTTTTCATATCATGCCATACCATTTGGGGAGGGTGTTTAGGACTGTAGGACGGGGAATTGGTGAGATATTTTAGCTCTTTTTCCATTCATCTCGAATCGTTTGGTTGATATATACGGCTCTAGAACCGAAATTTTGACCCCTTTCAGGCGTATTACCAATATTTATCAGCATTTTTGTGTGTTTTTTTTTTTAATGTTTTTAACGCTTTTATAGACATTTTGCACATTTTAAAACTATTTAGCAGAATTTTGTGGTTTTTTGTAGTGCTCTCTGCTCCCTACAGATCATTTACGACTTTTAGGGTATTCAGAACTATAGGGTAGTGTCAAACTATCAGGCCATATGTATTTAACTCATTTTGAGTGTATTTTTGGAATGTATTTAGTTACTTTATGACGGCGATGGTGCACTGTTGAAATTTTTGTACGTCTAAGAGCATTTTAAGCGTATTTGAACCGACATGACGGCTTGTAGCCCTTAGTGCTTCATAGTGATTGATGTAATTTTTGTGCTAGTTTATGTGGTTTCTACTACAATTTTATCATTTTTTTCAGTAATTGATGTCATCGTTTCACTGTCTCAAAAATTTTCACACCATTTATTATGTTATATAGAATTTTAATATGTTCCAGGATAATCTGTTCGCTTCTATAGACTATGTAGTATTTCATAGTTTTGTCATATTTTTCCATAGTTTGCACCCTTTATGATCATTTCTGTATTCTGTTACAGTTTTTTGCAGTCCTTTAAGATTCATATTATATATCCTTTTTAGATACTACTTCATGCTCCAATGACAAATTGTGAAGCGAGGGAACATATTTGTATGCTTTACAGTCTTTCTTAGATTGCAAGCCTAACATAACCTAACTTTTCGTGTACCATTTATTATTATTATTATTATTATTATTATTATTATTATTATTATTATTATTATTATTATTATTATTATTATTATTATTATTATTATTATTATTATTATTTTTTATGATATATCTCTTCCTAGGATGTCACTATAATAATGACCTAAGCCTTTGTTACTGTAATGTTAACAGTTTAGTGAACATTATAGTTCCTTATGTTTTATTCGTTTTTTTTACAATCTATTTTATTTTAATCAAGATGTGTTTTCGCTAGAATAATAATATCGACATTTGTTGTTGTTTCTGTTGACATGTTGGACATATTTTTTGAGTTCTGTCCAGTCTTTTTAGCTATTTTATTTCTATTTGTTTTTATATAAAGATAATCAGCATTAGAGGTTAAGTGTTTCTCCTCTTTTATCTGGGTTTGAGACCAGTATTAGAAATTTATTCTTATGGCAGAGTTCCCGCCACCTCACATTCTTATTCTTCTCTTTTGTATGCATTTACTAGATGCATGGGAATGTTTGGAGTCTAAGCTTCAATTTTCTGCTATCACGCTACCGATGATGAGCAAGGTATGTAGGATTCTCTCATTATATGCTTAGAACTTTGTAATGACCAATAGCATAGGTTGATATTCCATCATCAGCAATCACTCTTTTATCATCATGGGGTGATGGAGCGATTTTGTTGACTTTTACAGAGGAAGCGTTATTTTTCTGTGACACAAATCAAATTCAAAGGAGTTCTTAATATTTCGCTGTTTTTAAAGACAATCTACATAACTGTCGAATGTGATGTACTGCTTAATTGCGTTTGGTTTTATATATTTAATCTTTTTGATCATTCTCCATTAATATCGAGAGCATACATCTTAGGTCTCATTCCGACAAATCGTTGGATGGTTTTCCCGTTAGCTTCATCTTTAAGATTTCCCAACACTTTTTTGTTGTGAGTGGGGTGGCACATGTATCTTGCAGGATAATCAGATGTATCCAAATGTTCAAGAAATTGCATTTTGTCTGGGTATATATCAGATGTTTTAACTCGATGAATGAAGGAGTCCGTATCCATGAACATAAGCTTCAGGTCTTCAGGCCCATAATACGGCAATAGCACACCATATTGGTAAGAGTACATGAGGGTTTTTGAGATATCCAGCACGCTCATTCCGATGTATATTGGCTTGTTGAATATAATCTGTCGTGATGCCATATCAACAGATGCAAAGTTAGGTCCATATATATTTCTGTCGATAAATTTAAGCTTAGAAATCAGCTTTTCCAATGTTTTGTCCTTTGTCACAAGACGTATATCCATGTGATTTCGTATATTCTCCATGGTTTATCCAAACAGCATTGTTGAAGAGTTTGTACAGGTCTTTCTCAAAGTCATTTCTAGCCTGTTGCCTTAGCGTGTTATTAAACGCTATGTAAGTTTTTAACCAGCACGATGGTTGAAATTGAAAATAGAAAAATAGAACAATGTGATCAACTCCTCTGCTAACTGCGGCCCAAGGACAAATACCGCTGAGGCTTCAAATTGCTTGGGTTCGAATCTGGGTGAATATGTTTAACTTTAGCTTCATATATATCCTAAACTAATTTAGATGGAAATTTCGAATCAAGTGCATTCAATAGGAAGGAATTTGTGTAATTTTATAAATGTACACCAGTTTACCTTAGGGTCCTGAGTTCGATGGGAAAACTTAAACCTGATGTTCTCAGAAACGTTTAATCCTAGCATGATCGGACAAAGATTATATGATAACTATAATTGCGCTACATCAGAATAAATAATAATTTGTGATACTTGGTCCTTTGTTCCAATCCATAACTTTCGATGACTTTTTAAGTTATTGGCTGAAACCTGAATTATAAGGCTTAAATTAACATAAAACGCTTCTGTTAATGGCCTTAGCATGCCAAACTATGATTATAATTGACCTTCACCTGGAGGGTCTTGGTTCGATTCTAGATTGATATATGAAACTTTAATCTCTTATAGGGGTATACAATGATTCAAATATATATATATATTTGAATCATTGCACGCAATGCTGTATACCGAATAAAGTTTGTTGGAAGTCCATATCTAAATTAGTATACCCCTATAAGAGATATATATATATATGTACATAAAGGTCCTGGGTTGGTGCAAACTCTTTAAGGATTATTACAACAGGAACTGTTAATCCTAACGAGACGTAGCAAAGCTTCAAACACAGTAGTATCACGCAACAACGGTTGTGAGAATAAATTATGATTGAAGGTCCTTGGTTCGAATTTATAACTTTCGAAGGCATTTTAAATTTTGAGCGTAATCATGAACTATTACATCAACATTAACAGAAAAACGTGTTTATTGATGATTTTAGCACATGCATTTAATATTCTGAGTACCTCTTAGTCTAGAGGACCCGCTTCGATCCCCGACTGTCATAGACTTTAATTCCAAGGTGAATAACTCTTAGAGAAATGAAGATGAAGATAGCGAATAAAGTGGAAGCGGAAGGCCCTCCCTGCGTTCTTGAATGTTGACACAAGTAAAAAAAGATAGCATTAGAGTCTTAGTTCGAGCCTACAAAAGGTCCGCTTTTATACTTTCTAAACTAAGAGTGTTATATATCTTAAATAAATATACACAATAAGGGTTAATATTGGGAATATTTAACTGGTTAATCGTTATAAAAAGAACACGTGTTCGATTCCTGTCCTTTCATAACAGCACTTTTTAGGATTTCATGTGCACTGCAACTTTTAAAACTGAATAACCCCTGGAACGCATATATAAAAGCATTAATAAGCTGATTTAGCTATATACAACAACCTAGTCCTTGTTGTTTAGGCTTCGAATGCCGAAAATTTGAAGAAAATGGAATTAATTAAAGAATACTTGTGTCTACAATGCTGCTCTGGGGCTATATAAGAAAGTAGAAACCTAAAACTTAGTGAACATATGACGAAGACAGAATTTTTGGCGCAAGGTAGATGCACTAACTTGTTGGATAACGTGTATGTGGAAACAACAGGGTAATGAATGACAGACTTCCAACTTCAGATGAAAAATACTACTTTAAATGTAAATGCATCGCCTGAGATGCCACAGGTAGTAAAATCCGTTGTTAAACATTACCAAAAATGAAAATGTATGAATTTATCTGTATAAAAGTATATAAACGCTAATAAAGACTTTAAAACATACAAAAAACATGCGATTGACATATAATTTTTCTCCTAAAAACATCTTAAATATGGATGACTTGTACAAGTGTGGGGAGTGAATATAGTTGGTCTGTCTACTATCCTTCTGCCATGGCTAGCGGATGGTGTAGAAGCAGAGCATGTCTGAACTTGATGATTCCAGATTAGACATACTGAAAACCGGTTTCAGGGGTTAAGTTAAGTAGCGGCATATGAGGATGGGAAGAACATGCCTGGGAGATTAAAACAGGAAACCGGTTTTAGGGGGGAGGCAGATGCACTAACCTGTCGGATTGCTTTGATGGGGAACAACAACGAGAAATGAATGTTGAACTTACAACTGGTCACGCTTAATCCTCAATTATATGATCATTCATGGGTTGGTGTAGATAGAAGTGTATAAAAACTATAAAATCTAATAAAACATGGAAAAAAAAACAAGTATCTGATATGTAATTTAACTTCTTAAAGCCTCTAAAATATGAATTCTAGCTCGAGAGGTAAATGCAGAAAAACCAGGGAAATGGCACTGCTTAAGTCCCGTGACCTCCTAGCAGGTCCGTGCCGTTGGTATAAATAGGAGGGGCGGTCTATCACACGAAATCCTTCCAGTTGCTGCCTCTCACTCACAACAAACACACACACATGCACACTCATTACTACTCTTCTTTTTCAGCAGCCCTCTAAGCCCTTGAGCTTACCCAGCCAAGGCGGTCCCGGGGGAAGAGGGCCCCCCCGCGAGTGGCACGGGTCCGCACCTGCAATATGATAGGCTGGCAGCCAGCCACGTGCGCACTCTATACGACAACGCTCAAAAAATGGACTATGCCTAGAGGTTATAAAATGACGTACACCTAAGACGTATAATATCATATATACTTTCTAACACACTTTAACGATGTCTTAGGTTGAACATAATAACTCATGTATATATGTAACAGTATATGTAATAGTATTGCTCGTAAAATAGATAATAACACTTATATAAATATCACAAAGACGAAGCCTACATAGGCGGAACTCACACAAAAACTAAGCTTAATATAACTGTATACATAGTATATACTCACAGACGGAGCCAATGGCAGACCTCAACTATTACCTCATAAGAATAAGCGAATTGTAGTTTTAGGACAGACAATTAACAATAAGTTAGTCTGTTTCAGAGACAGCGCTAGCGAAGCAGCACCCACAAAGACCTAGCAGACTCTAGGTTGCACGATTTCCCTCCCACTCGTCCAAATAACCTACTCCTAAATGCTCCTTCATAATCTCCTGAAATTCGCCAGAGGGCAGGCTGGGCCTAGGCCAAGCCTGCCTGCCGGCACCCAATATCTCCTCTGGCGGCCGCACAGCGGGCCAGTTATTACCACCAGTACTACGCCGGTGCAACAGCGGTACCGCAGAAATCCTTCGCCCTATCCACTCCAGCACCGGTGGAGGTTTTTTAGTCGGTAGGACCACGTGGCAGAACCCGACACTCTGGACGTGCCCGGGTAGTCTATAAGGTAGATTTTTCCTCCACTGGAAAAAAAAAATCACACGATGGTGAAGAAGAGACAGCGCCGAACCGCCACTGCTACGGAAGCACTCATCACTACTCCGCCGGCAGTCGCCGAGGATGCAGTACCTCCGTCTCCGCCGGCTGAGGCAAACTTCCTTTCGCCGCCAGTCGCCAGCGCAGCTTCGCCGCAACTGCCACCGCAGTTGACGCTGCCTACAACACCATCTCCGCCAAGCTCCACACCTCCGCCCCGGTTCAGTGCCGTGGTACGGAGGGTCCCTCGGGACCTTTCCACCCGGCATATACTCACCGCCGCGCAGTCGCGGTGACCTTCATGCTTGAGGGCCACCCGCATTTTCTGCGACCGGGGGCCAACTCCGTTGGTAAGAGTGGAGCTTCAGAACCCGGCTGACCTTGAAGCTGCTTTGACGTCAGGGTTGCCCTTATCAGGGCCACTACTGCCAGTCGAAGCAAGCATACAGGAACGCCACCGGCCTTGCCGCCGCTGCTGCGCCTTCGGGCACAGCCAAGACGCCTGTACTTCAGCGCCGCGGTACCATTACTGTGGGAACAGCGTCTTGACGACGCAGTGCACTGGGCATGATCTCCGCCGCCGTCGCCGGTTCTGTGCCACCTGCCGTGGCACCGGACACTTCACTGGCCAGGCCCAGTGTCCCCTTTACCCGAGGGACGGGCGCACCACTCCGCAGCCAGTACGATCACAGCAGACCCAACACACAGACGCCACACCACCTCCAGCTTCTATTGACACAGCGACGCGGGATGCCATTCAGGATCTTCATGCGGAGATCCTGAATATCGGAGCTCGCTTAGCTGCGTTAGAAGAGGCCTTCACCAGCGTCATCTCCAGGAAGCTGCTGGACCTGATATACATCCACATGTATAAATGGGTGTGTTAATGTTAAATGAGGTTTGATACGATGAGAGATAGGACTGCTAAGATCAAAATGCTACAATTTGAAGCCCATTTGCCACTTTACAGAAACTGTGGTCCTGGAGCAAAACTGGAAAATCGTCTAAAGAGAGGAGAACCGATCATTAATCTTATAGATGAATCTTCACAGCATACTCTAAGCTGAGCACAAAGACGCTGCATCATGAAACACTGAAGATAAGATATTGGTGGAGAATGCTTGAAACACAGTTCAATCATCTGATTCGAGCATATGAGAAAAACTAGCTACAAGGTCTGTAACTGGCATGACGTAAGGAAAAGTTTCACTTTGAGCTCGCTATAGGAAGAACAGCAAGAGAGATGGATTTTTATCGCTGGTCCCTATTATCGCTCCACTAGGAGCTGCTGCAGAAGGTGCAGCCCAAATTGCACATGCAGTGAATAAAACAATACATGGGATAAAGTTAGGAAAGAGGGAGAATCGTAAGATCAGCAAGAATGAATAAAACATTTCAGGCAGAAGCCTACCTTTGTACCCAAAAAAGCATTCACCAACATTAATATAGAGATGTATGCTAAACAATTGAAGAACCCACATTTAAGAGAGGTATATGTGATAGATAATCGTCCTTCAAACTCTCATTTCAATGAGAGTATTATTGTGAATTTGGATCCATCTCATAATGAGGGCACTCTTTGGGCTGCTGTAAAGAAAGTTGGAAAGACAGGATTTTATTTTGAAAGCCTCAGAAAGAGATACAGAGGTATCTCAGCGAAGTTAAGATAATGTATAATACGAAAAGTTTGCAGAATTTTAGCTAATTCATATGCGGGCGAGGTGTTTGCAATATCTTTCACAATGAGTTATATTATTACTGCAAGAGACACCGGTTCAGTGATCACGACAAATTTCAATGCTCCTCTGCAGCTCAATCCTGAAGAGATTGCCCTTTTGAACCTTGAGACCTTCTATGCCGTTACAAATGTTGACCGTGGTAATAATCCTTTTCATTACGTTTTAAATAATGAGCTAAAAGTCACCGAAATTCTTTCTGGAAGATATGAGATTGCTTATATCAATACACTCCTGAAGATTAAACTAGGATTGGAAAGTGATGTGTTCTTTATTACACCATACAATGATACCACATCAGCAGAATTGGAATGCCGCTACAAGGTTGATTTCTTAAAAAAAAAAAAAAAAAAAAAATCTATTGCCTTAATTTTAGGTTTTTCAAATGTTAGTGTTATATCTCATGAAAAGGTGGTTGATTCCAATTTCCTCATAAACTTATGAAAAGTGAGCATCATTCAAGTCATCTGCAGTATTGCAAAAGGCTCCTTTATTAATGGTTGGAGCGGAAATTCCATATACGGGTTGTTTCCTTCCGCTGCACCTGAATGTCATATTTCCCAAGAAGCATTAAATTCGATATACCTGCCAATCGTCAATTCTAACTTTATTGAGCAAACCACTCTTCGAGTTATCGAACAAGACGGAAACCTCATTAACTTTAGGAACGAGGGTATGAGCATATGGCTTCATTTCCGAAGAAATGGGAATCGACTTTAAGCGTAGTCAACATATATATAATAAGCGTAGAATTAATCGTACACGACGTATTCTGCCTACAGCCATCAGACTGTTATTATCAAACAATCACAAGTTCCTCGAGGCATTGAGATATAGAATTTTTGATGAATTTCTTCAATGTAACAGATAAACTTTCTTTGACGACAAGATTGCCAAAGAAGAGGAGTATTTGCTTCTACCGAATAATTCATCGGTTCATGGTGCCAATGACGAAATTAGGATCCGTTGCCAAGCTGAAGATTTATATACATTGCTTAGCAAGGGTTTTCTCTACATTGAAGGATCGCTTGCTATAGGTGAGGGAACTGTTACTGCTGCAAAATTTAGCAATAATGCTATTGCATTCATGTTTGAAGAGATTCGACTGTACATGAATAGTTCGACTATAGATAGAACAAGAAATCCTGGCATCTCAACAACGATGCAACTATGCAGCTCTCAACCCTATGGAATCGAGTCGATTGCTAAATTCTGGATGGGGTTACTCTGGAAATGAAGTTCACATTGTGCACCATGCAAGCGGGATGTTCAATGCTTTAATTCTGCTATCGATGATCCTGGGATTCGCTGATGATTGCAAGGAACTAATTCTGAATAGCAAATTTGAAACTAGTGCTGATTTGAAGCAATGACTCTAGAAGATGCTGTTGTTAAACTAACGTGCATCGAATGGAGAATGCCTGTAATGCGATTTTTCTGATGGTGAAAAGGTGGAATTTCTCAAGACAGTTGAGCTTGATAAGACTCTACAAGTCGCTTTTCGAACTATGGATTTTCTTACACAACCTGCTGTTCATCAAACAACATCATTTACATGGAACGTTGCGACAATGTCCAAGCCTGCGAAGTCTAGATCTATTATAGTAGGAGCTCAAACATCTAGAATATACCACGCAAAAAGGAACTGCTCCCAGTTTGATTATTCTAATACTACTAATCTGAGACTTTATTTCAGTAACGAATGTTATCCTTGTCAGGACATGAATTTGGAATGTGATAACTCTAGATTTTCTTTTTTGTATGAAATGTGGTTTAAGTCTCAGAGTTGACATTAGAAGAAAGAAATTACCGTTTATTGCAGAGAAGAGATTTTCTCGTAAATGCTCCGTTATTCATCAGCGACTGCTCTCAATAGACGGAGAAGGCAGTCAGCGGAGCTGTACATGTTACACTTGAAATTCGAGCGAGTGCTAATATCGCCCCTCAGACGTCTTTAAATGGTCTGATTATTTATAGTAAAATATTTACCTACAAGCCCCTAACACACGTCATGCAATCTGTGATTTAAGTATATAATGAAAATGAAATTGGATGTGGAAGTTTCGTAAGGTTTTCTTTTTGTGAAATAAAAACACAATTATAAATGAGTATGTTAATGTCTATTTATTTTTGGAGTGATTCCAGTACATACCTCCTCCATTTCCTTGTTCCAACATAGAGCACAATATTTACGCGTAAGTTTCTCTGTATAAATGAGCACTTTCTTTTTAAACCATTTATGCCTTGCTTTTCTAAAAATACCTTACCATCATTTAGAAATGTATTGAAAAGACTAATGAACTCATTTTCCTTTGTAGCAATGACATTACATGAGAAGACTCTATTTTCACTGTGTTCTCGAATCGTGCACTTTTGTTCTTTGGTGAAATATTCAAATTCTGGGAGGCTTTTATTAAGTATTTCTCAGTCTAGCAGGGTCATATCCACAAATTTATCGTCACATATGATGAAAGGCACTGGAATTTCGGAATAAAGTCCCACTATGCTCTTTAGAGATTGAGATGTCTTGGAAACCCTTTCGACTCTTAATGCGGTCTCAATTGTTCTCTGGGCTGGACTGTTGCTCCGTGATATTCAGCATTCAAGCTTCAAGTGCTCTCAGCTTCCTGAGAAACTTTGCAAAGGTATTCTTCTCCTGCTTGTGCTGGTGTGGTTTCTTTGCAAATCTGAAACACTAAATTAATGCTCTCGTTAGAAATGATACATATGCATTCATGCGGAATAATTTCCTCAAAGTCCTTCTTAGCGTATTTCTAATTTTTTTTAATTAATTCATTAAGACTGATATATTGTTCTACGCGCATTGTGTATTTTGGAGTATTCTCGGTTAATTAATTAAGCATGTCCTTGGCCTGCATTAACATTATCATGTATAACGCATTCGTGCCACGGCCCTGTGACGCAGACGTTCACTTCATCCACGTCCGTCCTCTAAGAATCTAGATATTCCGGAGGCGCTGAAATTACGTCTCTAATCCTGAAAGTATATATAAAAAAAGTATTTTATACTAAATGGAAGTTAGTTTGTTTTGCGTTTCATCGGCGTCCTCTCCATAGTATTCTGGTGTGAGAGCTTCCCTGAAAATATAATTGTTTTCAATTAGTTATTATTTATAAATGTTATGTAATATGTTTTTTTTAAGTATATGCTTTATTTACAAAATGTTTCTTTCGTAGACAGGACAGTTCTCCGTTTAAAGATGTCGCGAAACTTTTGATCGTGATACGATGGATTGGCATACACAATGGCATGCATTAGCTCATTGCACGATTCATCGTGGGAGTCAGGTCACAAGGAATCTTGGCTTACCGCTCAGCCGCTGCGGTCCCCATTTCGGTCCATGACAGATGTCACAGATGGGGTGCAGTATTGGAGGGAGAGACGTGGTCAACAGCTCGAACCCCCTGGTTAATGTGGTTAATGTGGTCCTAATAACCTGGGTTACTTATATAGTTATGTGGTTAAAACCTGTTTCTCTTTAAAAACGAGAAGGTGGGGATGGCGTCCTATTTGGATTTAGCTAGTGCGGGAAGGCAGGTGCTTTCCCACGCTTGGCTTGGTAAAGGCTGCACGCTCCAGCTTGTCATTGGCATAGATATATCAGAAAGGTAAGGAATTCGAACCCACTCTAAATTACAAATGGCAAAATGCTCTCTAAAAAAATGGTGGGTAATGGGATGCTGATGAACTTTAAATTTCGGCTGTTATCACTGGTGGTTGCGGGAGGGATGGGATGATTTATAATGTTATTTCTTTGTTGGTGCCCTTGGGTGCTCAATTGTAATGTCTAAACGAAGGAGGTGTTCAGATTTAAATTACTATTTGTACGTATTTCGTATAACGTGACCTCAATTTGTATCGCGCACAGACAGGTAAAGTATGCTACTATCTTATGGTGGTATGCCTTGAAATGAGTATTCATTCTCCATTAAACTAATTATAGTAAATATTCAAACCGAGTATTGTATAAGATTTTAATTGTGCAATGATAGGTGAAATCGGATCGCATAATTAGAATTCTTATTAAATTTCAGTAGAAATTTACCCTTCAAAGTACCATGTACCCCAACAATTGCAGTTATAATCATTCCGCAGTATTTCGCGATTTTCCGCAGGGCGTTGTTGTCGAGGATCATTAATATGCATCAATGATTGATAGCTGACAGGTATGCAAATAAATTACTCTAATTATTATTCAATTTTTATATGTAAATATTTTGATATACAAATCAATTAATATTCAAATTAATTGTTCTATTCAACAAATGATGGAAGTGGAGGCGGGCCAGATAGTCTATTCTTATACTTCTTATGCAGACCGTTTTTAAATAATTGATCCTATATTTGTAATTAACGCAAACTTAGTTAGACGCATTTGAGTCTTATTTCATCCCGTTTCACTGTATGCAGAAACTACATATTCAAAAGTACGCACCGATAATTTGAGTTCTTCCAATTCTTGCGAAAATGATATTCAAGTTTCACCGACATTAAAGGATTTCTTCCCTCTGGTACAAGTTAACGTAATTGCTTTTGCAATTCCGGAAGGACCAAATTAGTGTCTGACACGTTCCTACGTAACAGTAACTCACACAACACTTCACGCTTCTTTAAAATTTCAGGCTGCAATTCACAACCTATGTTTACTTCCATCATACAATCTCCTATTTTTGAACTGTATACAATATTACAGGTATCTCTCAAACTTTAAAATCCAGTAATGCAAATAAACCTAAAGGTCCCTTTTGACCAGACTTTTATCGAGCAGGGATACGCATCTTTTGCAACAGCTGTTAAGTGTAAACCTAATGAAACAATAAGTTAAAAAACTTTTATTGAAACTGCACATTATTTACTTCTGTGAAAAGTCTGGACAGTGATTATCATCCTTGGCACAAGATGTAATCATGCTTTATAACTTAAGTATGTGATTTTGTCCTTTGTCTAATAGATCTGATTACTTAAAGGAATGGAATGTTAAGAAGTAATTAAATGTGTTATTACTTCAGCTTATTTCCAATACTGTTAGTAACTGTAACTAAGAAATGTTTCCGGGCTGTTTTGCCGTGGTCTGCTGGTGTTAGGAGTACCAGACGTTTCGTCCACAACTACGGTGGACATCTTCAGTGGCGCGGTCGAAGTTTTCTTGGAGAATGTTTCGCTGCGTCTGAAGCGTTGACACATACACACAAGTTACTGGCTGGCTGAGGTTCAGCTTGAGTGTTTTTGCTGCGTACCCACCCTCACCAGGGTTTAACCGCAGGGTTTCTATTTCGGGATGGGGTGTTAAAGATGGCTGTTTGAATTTTTGGGATGGGTGAGGGAAAAAAGGAGGTAGCATTTTGCTCCCCAACGAGTGACGTTTGGGTGCAGCCACCCTTCTGCACTTCTGGTGTATGGAGTTTCAAAATGATGTGTAAAAAACATGTGAGAATAATTTTGCAGGTAATGAATTTTGATGCTAGTCACCTCTTGGTGAGGTAGTAATGGAGCTCAGCTTTTGTGCAGCTGTTGGAGTTGCTCCAGTGTCATCTGGAATGCCCGCAAGCCATGCGGGCAACCCGATGTCGCCTGAAGCGGCGTGTTCTAGGATTGTAATCACCAAGAGACCTGACCAGGACGCTCTGATGTTGGTTTAACTTTTCGTAAAATTTTGTGGCCCGGCGTCTAATTTCGTCCTCCACATATGGTAGCGACGCCAGACGCCAGACGCAAAACTGGTCGATCGGGGCATGCCCCGGTCGTGTGTCGATGCTGCAGTACCGAGCCGCATCGCGGGGGCGGGGCTTGGGCTCTCCGGCGTACGTGGCTTCTGATTGGACCGCTTCGTTGCCTCTCGTTTGATGACGTTTCCTGCTTTCAATGACGGGATGCCAATTCCAATAGGGCATGTCATTGAAAGCAGGAAACGTCATCAAACGAGAAGCAACAAAGCGGTCCAATCAGAAGCCACGTACACCGGAGAGCCCAAGCCCAGCCCCCCCCACTTGCCAGTATAAAAGTAGCGATCCCGACACTCAACGCTCCCGTATATCATCGACGTCGTGAGGGAACGAGCCCGCACGTTGTATGATAAACTCCCCTTTCACCCTAACCCTCTGGTGCGCACTTTGGGCGACTACGACCATAGGGTGCCAAGAAGGAGAAAACCCCCTGCCAAGGGACGCTTTCGGTCCACTGGCCTGAGAGACTGCCATCCCTTAATCCAAACAAGCCCCCAGGTTATACAGCATCGGAAGGGGTGGCAGCCGGTTGGGAGACCGCCCGGCTGAAACCCTGCCCCCTCTGACTAACCTGCAACACATCACCCACCCAAATCCATAATCCTACCAACTTTCCTCCCACCTGGCCTGCTTAACCCGGTGGCCACACAAGCGGCACGTCGAGTTAAGCAGCATCGAGCGTGGTCACCACTTGGATGGGTGACCACCCAAGTGACCGACTACACTCAGCCCTAAGGCTGCGGAGGAATTTTAACACCGCCCGGCGGACGTAGACACAAAAGCTTGTGAACAAAATCTTTTTCCCCTATAATATCGCACAGGTTAGGTACTGTGGCGATCTTACACTCCGTCCAGGTAAACCTGGACGACCTGTTCTTGGACTCTGGACTCTGGACTCTGTCAACGCTTCAGATGCAGCGAAACCTTCTCCAAGAAAACTTCGACCGCGCCACTGAAGATGTCCACCGTAGCTGTGGACAAAACGTCTGGTACTCCTAACACCAGCAGACCACGGCAAAACAGCCCGGAAAGATTTCTTAGTTACACTGACTCCGGCCGTGAAAGCCTACGTTCTCTCATTACTGTTAGTAACGTTTTTCATAAAACAAATTTCATGAAACCTATCACACAGACTGCCCAAGGTCTATAGTTTCCTTCTTTCCTACACCAGAAACAAATGAATGCTATGTGTGCACTAATATGTACTTGTATTATGTCTTAAATCAGTTCAACCTTCTAAACGCTACCACTAATTGCAAACAGCAGAGAAATACATTTCATAATAACCTACAAATTAGAGTTGCGCTATATACCACATAGTTTGTGCATAGGACAAATTTGAGTCTTGGGCAAAGGAGAGGAAGGAAGTTGCTGTACTTCTACAGTTGCTCCAAAAGGGGTTCGACAATAGACAGAAAAGAAAGCGGGAACGACATGAAGCTGAAATGGAGGAGCAGGAACTTCACGAGGCGAAAATGGAACAAAAATGTGATTTGTTTGATTTGAAAATAAGTTGTCAAAAAAGCAAATTGACCAATAAAGAAGGTATGTTTTTGTCAAATTTGTTTTTATCCATTGTTAACTATTTTATCCTATAATTGACACCATTTTTTTCCAAGTGGAGGAAAATCTTCTTTTAATACACTGACCCTAACCTGCTAGGAGTGTGGGACTCTTCCATACCAGTAGTAGGAAGGAATTGCTGCAGAAATGCTACTGCACCTGTGCTCTGTAGGTCAAAGTGAACAACTATGGTACAATGTGGTCAGGATGGTTGCTATGAGACATGCTTGACCAAGGCCCAACCTGCCCCCTAGTGAACCTGAGGTGTAGGTTTTGGGAATTTTCCGTAAAATATTGAAATTCTGGGAGAGCCACCACTCTCTCCCGGAGTGATGGTTTCTTCCTTTGTTAGTAATTGGTAACATTGGAAATATAGTTTCCATGAAGGTTCTGCTGAGCGTGTAACTTTCCTGAAGGTGATGGCTGATATGTGATTGTTGCTGCAGCAACAGAGGCCTTGAGGGAGACCAGTCAAGTGGGTCAGTCGTCGCTCTCCTCCGGGTCAGATAAATCCATGAGGTCTCACTCAATTTGGCTAGCTTATGCTGAATAGACAATAACAAGTACCTGGCCATTGTTTGCTTTGATGCAAAATGAGATAGACAATTAACACTAAACATATTAAAAGCACAAGCTTTTTAATAATAAATCATGCCCTAAAAACACAAACAAAAGTTTAACATAATCACAAATTTTCTTCATTTATTAGCATAAGCCCTGAACAAAGACAAATTGATAGGAAAATAATTTAAAAAAGAATAGTTAAAAACTACAATTTTTCTGTAACAATAATTAGCATAAATCCAAAATATGATAAACTGACAGGAAAATAAAATGAAATCTTTACACTCAAGTGGTTAACAGCCACACTTCTTCTAACAGCAGTAAAATATGTGATACATAATAATACAGGTAGGTAGTATTCTTTCTTTCTAATGCTACAAAGATAGCAGTTACATTTTTTGCACTCTGTGTGCCTGTAGTCTGTTGTGAAAATATTGTACAAATGTTCTATGCACAGCACCACGAACACGATTTGGAACACGTGCTTTTTGGAGCTCTGCCAGCATTTGTTCCTCTTGCATATATGTGTGTAACCGAAGCTGGAATTCTGCATCAACTGGAGGAACGTTACCATCATTTGCTCGTGCTATGTTGTGCAGCACGCACATGCAAATATAATGTTCTGCACTTGGTTCACATTAAAGTGAATCCCCGAAGAAGAACAGGGAAACTTGCTTTTAACACACCATAACATATTTCCATGACATTTCTTGTATGAATCTGGGATTCAGTGAAGAGTTGCTCCTCTGGTAGCTGTGGAGCCTGCAAAGGAGGAAGGAGATGTGGACCTGCTGCATATGCAGAATCACATAGCACCACACTGTTTCCTAGTTCATTATTTTCCAGCCAATTCCTCAGTCTAGAATGATTAAAAATGGTGGAGTTATGTGCAGACCCAGGTCATCGTGCTACAATGTGCTGGATCATTATCTGGCATCCACCAGTGTCTGGACATTAAAGAAAAAATATCCTTTTCGGTTGCAGAAGTGTTCAGCCTCCACACCACCTGGAGATTTTATTCAAACATGGGTGCAATCACTGCAATGTCAAATAACTTCCCTTGGGCATTCTGCACATCTTCCTTTGTTTGAAGTAGGATAATGTATCTTGGCCTTATGGAAGCAATAGCAGCAGTAACATTGCTGATGACTCGGCCTGCTGTTGCCTTATGCACACCACTAGTATCCCCAATTGAGGTGTATGATCCAGCAGTTGCATAGAAGCGCAGAGTCATCAAAAGTTGCTCCACCGCTGGAAGACATGAATTTCTGAAAAGACAAATTCCTTCAATTGTAATCACTGATTCAGGGTAGGTATAATATTCAAAAGGAATATAGATGCATCAAGTTGAATTGATTCAAATTTAATTACTAACAATAAGCAAACCTTAAATGCAAAGTTTTGCCATTATACCTGAAAGTCTTTCAGTAATATACAATAGTGCCATTAATAAGCAAATATTTATTTTATAATAAATAAAATGAGCCTTGATACTGTAGAAACTGATAGTATTATTTATTATGCTTATTACACAGAATAGAAAAAAAGGGAAAGATATTTATTGTAACAAATATTAGAAATTTATGTAAAAATTTCTATTTTTCCTTGCTTGTAATGTTTCCAATTAATGTGAATCAGTAAGCAAATATGTTTATATTCAACCTTATGAAAATTTTACGAATGTATGAAGACCAAAGTGTTTAAAAAAAGAGGCACCTCTTTGTTATTTATATTGGGGATTATGATAACAATAATAATGAACAACTTAGTATATCCAGGAATAAAAGCAAATTTTTTACAAAATGTGCCATCCACACCAATAACTAACCATTTTTTTTCAACACATATGGCCAGGTATGAAATTACAGTCATTTTCTTTTAAGAAAATAGCTTATGTAAAAACTAGCTATATTAATCTTGGCTATTCAACTTTTCATTCCAAATGCCACATATTACTAAAAGTATTATATTTTTGATATGAAAAACTGAGAAAATAAATTACTTTATTTAAATCCCACATGTTACAACATGGGCAATCCTTTGCACCACTCCAAATGTATTTATGCACTGAAACTACAGGTTCTGTGCCATGACAAAATTTGCAATCTGTAAGCTTGCATTGAGATAGGTATGTGTAAATTGTCTACTGCATGCAATTCACGAGTTTCTGGCTGAGATAGATACGGAACCGCACGGCGTAGTAGAACATCACAGAACTTGAATGGCTTTCAACATCTTATTTGCGATCGTTACGGAACTCTTTAGCCTAATATAATTAGTAAATTTTATGATATCACACAGAAGTAATTATTGAAGTTAACTATGTCAGAAATCTGTGAAAAGTTTGAAGACATTTACAAACCATAACCTAAAACATATATTTTTTATCCGTTATTGCTTTCAGTTGCCTGCTCCTTGTCATACCCATGTTAATGAAAAGCAGCATCGTCATTTTCATCCACAATGAATTTAATGTTTAACAGCAATGATCTCAGTTACCGCGTGTTTTTGGCATATTTATATTATTCACGGTTTGTTACAAATACGCTCGTTTTGAACAACTCATGTCTTGACTTTTAAAAACCCGTACATAACATCGAATTCTAATAACTATTCATCTGCACCATGGGGCCCTAGATTTATAATTCCATAACCTCAGCCGTAAAGATATTTTTAAGGCCCACGTTGATTTATTTATTTAATTTTCAAAATGTCAAATATATGTCACTGTTCTTGCCTAAGGGTATATAATAGCTGAAAACTTACCTTTCTGTAGTAAATTCTACTCTATGCCTTATCTCTTTTAAAATTTGTGATGTTGTAGCTTTTGACAGTCAGTATCACTGTCGAAATTCTTCCTCGTAATTATTTTTCCGCTCTCTTTGCTCTTCTTCTGTTGAATAAACACTGTGACAGCATTTCACTTTCAGAATCGCTATCAACAATCAATGGCGGCTGGAAGTACGCCATTTTTCTGTGTCAAGTACGAATAAACTCCAAGTTATCTCAGTAACCACTACTCGAGATGGCGGTCAGTTCACCTCCAAAAATAACTCTCAGTTAGCCGTTAACCGACGGTCGTAATACAGACATCTAGACGTACCTCCCAGTTAACTCCTAACCGAAACCTTAACCGGAGATCGTAATACAGGCCCTTAAAAGGCTGTTATGTCTTGATTCAAATACTCTAGTGCAGGTGGGCGTGGCTCCCGAAATACATTCATTACATGCATTCAATAAAACCGTGTACAATTTTGAAGTTTAAAGCAGGCGGCTGTGTTCAGAGCTGGCACATGTTAGCAGAGACATCTTCTGGGATATTCTGCAAACTTTCATGCCGGGAATGACAGTTGTATTTTGCTGGGAATATATTACCACGTGAAATTTGTAAATTTTATTCAAAATATACGCTTTTAACAAAAGAGAAGTCATCATTATAGCGTCTACAAATAGATGCGTACTATTTAGAATAAGAATAAGCTTAATAT
>CM060900.1:291804735-291987235 GCA_030762935.1 Hymenopus coronatus
ACTCCTGCAGTAACCTGTACTTGTTTCTTATTACTTAGCGTGATGTACCTTGTGGTGAAGTACTATCCTATTATATTTACTAAATATGCTGAAGTATCTTTTCTTTGA
The DNA here is from genome assembly GCA_030762935.1 of Hymenopus coronatus. Lineage (NCBI taxonomy): Eukaryota > Metazoa > Arthropoda > Insecta > Mantodea > Hymenopodidae > Hymenopus > Hymenopus coronatus. The sequence goes on from CM060900.1 coordinate 291,804,844, forward strand.
AGCTCTTGAATGATAGTACTCCAAGTTGCACTGTTGAAAGCATTTTTCACATCCAGTGTGATTGCGGCTACCCACTTTTCTTTACTGTCATCTTTAATTTTTTGAACAGCTTTGATGGCCTGGATTGTAGTTTTACCTTTTCTAAAGCCATACTGGTTGCAGGATAGTCCTTCCCCTTCCTCAATTTCTGTGTCGATTCTTGTCCTTATTAGACTCTCATATACTTTACTCATGGTATTGAGTAAACATATTGGTCGATATGCTGATGGATCTTGAGGTAACTTACCTCTTTTAGGCAACAAAATGAGTTAAGCTATCTTCCATTCTCCTGAAAACTCCTGTTGTTTCAGTAACGTATTTAAGGCTGCTAGAATTCATTTAGGGGTTGCTTTAATGGCGAAACTCACTGCTTCGGGTGGAATACCGTCCAATCCCGGCGCTTTGACGGATTTCATGATGCGTCCTGCTTCATGTAATTCATCCTTGGTGAATTCTTTCTCTACACTACATCTTATTTTGGCTTCTATCTTATCTTCATTGCTAGGGAATAACACCTTTACTACACTTATTTCCTTCTCCTCTGTTAACTTTACGGAAGCTCTGTTAGTCAAACGCCCTGTTACTATTTTATATCGTGATCCCCAAATATCCTGATCAAGTTCCGAGCATAATTTTTGCCAGTTTTTTCTCTTGGACTCCTTTATGAGGTTTGTCAATGTTCTTTTCTTCCCTTTATAGTCTACTCTTAACGCTTCTAAGTCCTGCTGTTGTTTCGTCTCTTATTTGCTCTTGTTACTTTGCGCCTGCTCTGATTGCATCTCCTCCTTTAACATTCAATGTCACTGGTTCACAAGTATGATACTCGGGAGTTGTCTCTCTTGGTGGTATGTATTTGGCTAGCTAAAATAGCTTATTGTATTGCGTTTACCAGCTCCTCCCGGGAGACTTCTTCTGTAGTGTCTTCTCTATTCTCTTCCTTCCCCTGCATGATAACTTTATATGTATATATCTATCGAGCACCTCACAATTCAGGATTTTATTTGATATTATCTGAGTTGAACACGTAATGTCTATAAATGATTCACAGGCTCCTCTCACAAAAGTCGGTTTATTTCCTATGTTTTGTACTTCTAAATCCAATTCCGCCATCCATTGGACCCAATATTCACCTCTCTGATCAGTGGTTTGTGCGCCCCACTGTGGTGATTTAATATTTAAGTCTCCCATTATAATGCTTTCTTCTCCTTGCGTACATTTGGTGAACTATAACATCCATAGTATATGCAGACATAACCATTTTCTAACCTCCAATCTATTACCACAATATTTTTGTTTAGGAAGTTGACAGCGACATCCATCCTCTTATCCTTAATCCAATTATTGCCAAATACACATTTTAAATTTGGTTCTCTTACTATCATCTGTCAACCTTCTTCTCCATTGCAACTGCGTGTGCCATATCATGACTACCTTGTGACCTCATTAAATTAGCTTGTAGGCTTCCTATCGCTGTTGAACCCATTATCCTTTTTTAGTTCAACCTTATTCATCTTATGTCTCCTATCATCTTTCTGTATAAAGGGCAACTCATTTGGTCATTTCTGTGGCCTCCTTTTTACATGTTATACAGACAGATGCATTTGTGCATTCTCTGGCTATATGACCATTCTCCCCACAATTCAAGCAAGATCCAGTTCTATCATCTTCATCCTTACATTGATACGCTATATGTCTAAATCCAAAACACTTAAAACACCTAGTGAATTTTATTCTTTCTCTAAACTGGCAGCTGACCCATCCAACTCTAATCTGTCTCCGTTTTAGTAGGGTCTTACCAGGTTCAGCGGGTAACGTTACTGTTGCGTTTTGGTTACCAAATCTTCCTGGTCTCATTGAAACATTAATTATATCCGTCTCCTGTAACTCCGTTTCTTCATAAATTGCAGTTCTCAGATTATCTTCCTTGGTTGTAGGATCTATTCCATAAATAAAATCTTTAACTTCCCTCCTCTCAGTACGCACCTCAAGTTCTTCAACATTCTTCAGGATCTCCTCTTTGAGGACATTTGCTTTCCCTGTTCCCTCAACTGCAAGGAATAGTTCCCCTTTACCTATTTTCCTAATGCTTTATATTCTCAAATCTAGTTTTCCTATATCAATACCTTGTTTCACAGACTTCAGTGTTTCTGCGTATGTTTTCTCTTTTCCCTTAATTACGACCGTTTCTTCCGGTTGTTCCTTTTTGCGCTGACCTATTGTCTTTTGTATTGGTTTCCCGTTTTTCTGTGGTTCCCATGCCTTTGTTGGTACAATATACCTTATTTCTATTCTACATCCACGAAATAACCATTCCAGTATTTTGCTCGTGTACTCTCTATTTATCCCTTCCGGTGTGGCAATTGCTATTTTTCTTACATGATGTTCTTCCAGTACTTGCTTCCATTGGCGTAGCATTCTGGAAAAACACTCCATGTCATTTACGCCTTCGACATCCACATTGAACGGGATTATATAAAAGTATCAAGATGTGTCTTTTTTCTTCTCTCTACTATTATAAACTTTGATATTCCTTTGGAGATATTCTATTTTACCTTCTTCTAGATTTTCTCCTGTTATACGTAGAAACTGAGAATAAACCTCTTTCAATTTATTCAAGATGCCTTCGTCTCCTTTGTCTCCCGGATTTGTTACCACAGCAATATCATATCCCTTCTCAACTTTACATAAGCTTCCAGGTAGTACAGATATATTCTGGAAATTTCTTTCTGACCATTTTATATCCAACAAATGCGCAAAGTCTAAAAAACTATGAGCTTGTGACATATCCTCCTCTATGCTTCTTTTACTTTGGTTATTACACCCTGACGCACCAGAGATATCACCCTGTGTATCTCTCTGTATAAAATCTTCTTCCACTTGAACTGTTATTTCAGAAGTTTTGAGAGTACTAACATCTCCTTTTTTCCTCTCTAGATCCCCTCCCTTCCACATATCCAATATCATCTCGGCTATACTTCCAAATTTCCTGATACCCTTTTTATTTCCAATTTAATATTCGGTGTTTTTTTTAACCAAGGCGGCTAATTTTTCACTGCGTTTAAGTAACTCTCCCACAATATCATCAAATTCCTGAAACTGATTAACTCTTCACCTTCCAGATCGTCATACTCAGTCTCTACGTTTATTGATACAGTAGGGTAATCCTCTTGACCTTTATCTGTTTTTTGAAGATACAAATAATGTTCTTCTTTGCTCTTTTCTTTTCAGGGCTGCTAATTCTCTTCCTTTTCATTTCCCTGTTAATTTCTTCCCTACCGGGTTCGCATCTACTTGGTCTGCTAGCATCACTTATAATGTCACTTATCTTGTCCTCAAAGACAGTGTCTGTTTTCAGACTTCCAGTTGAGCCGTGACTTAGGTGCAGAAGTGATCTTCCAACTAATGGACATCCTTTAAATGGATAAAAGTAACCTCCTTATCTCCTATATGTCTTTCCAAATTTTGGATTTCGATCCGTTTAGTTCGAGTAGTATTTTCTTGCATAGCGGCCTGGTTCCCCACCGCTGTTGCATGGCAGTCGCTGGCTGACGATCGGGTGGGGCCTGCCCTCTCACCACCACTTCCGACCGCTTCTGGGATACTGATTCCCCTGTCCCGTAAGTTACTATCCATTATTCGGGTATCCATATTCATAATCATAGTGCATAGACCCTGCCGGGCATCAGTTAACAGCAGAAGTACTCCAATACAAGTACTAGAGGAAGAGAAGACTTCGACCAAAGGAGCGGCGGAAGTCTAGCTAGGGTACCTCGGGGTTGCCAAGCAGTATTAGTAGTAGTGGTGGTGGTAGTGGTGGTGGTGGTGTTGGCGGTGGCGGTGGTAGTTGGTGCTGGCGGTGGCAGGAGCAGAAGCAGCAGTAGCAACTTTTTTAGAGCAGGGGAAAACATCTTACCAAGACGCCATTGGCGAGTTGGATTCCCACCAACTAAAAAAAAAAAAAACCCTGCAAGAATCCATGTATAATTCCCCTCGTAACAGCCAAAGACTGCATTACTTCAGGGGGAAGCGATTCAAGGAGGTATTATTGGTCTATATCATCTACGGAAATGTGTACTGGTCTCAGCTGTCACTCATCTCCAATCGTTTACTGCGCAAAATGTCTCGGGCCAATCTAGAAACAATGCTCCAATTCCGTGCACAGGCAAGAATCTTAGACAGAAGGTTGTCGGTCGTCAAAGTTTGCGAATGGCTCTCGGCTAAATGGCGTTGATGATGTCTTCGAACACAATGAAAGAGGGTATGTTCAGCAGTGTCATGCCGCAATATTTGCATTCGGACGTAGTACTTAAACCAAAACCGTGTAGATAAGCGGTAAAACAACCGTGTCCCGTCAGAAATGGAGTAAGATAGAAATTTACATTCCTACGTTTACGATTATATCAAATGGCGACACCTCTAATCAAGCGCATTGTCCAATGGGCAGCCTCATCATCAAAATCCCAAAGTTCCTGCCACTTGGCAAGCAATAGGGTGCGAGCCCCCACTCTTCCAATGGTATGTGCCTCAATAAAAGTCGTTCCTCAGCAAGCCGAACAATCGGAGGAGCCCTGGCAATAAGCAGCAAAGCCTTAGTCCATAGTTTTGTAGGACTAGTTATGCGAATAGCCACCTTCCGCTCGATGCTCAGGAGCTTTAGAAGTAAATATGTTACGTCTTAAGGCTTTACTCCATATACGTACTCCATATAAAATAATAAATTGTACAACGGAGAGGAGAATGCACCCTTCGGCCTCTTACATTTGGCATTACACGACTAATGTGAGTAATAGCCTCCCCTGCCTTCTCTGCTGTTTTGCGTACATGATATCCCATGTAGATATAACGATCCAAATAAACACCTAAATATTTCAGGGACTCCTGGCTAACGACTGACAAAGCCCCTACTTTTAGACGGATAGTGTGGAGCTTCCGGCCACCTACTAACACGGCCTCAGTTCTATGGTGGGCCAACTTCAGCTTCTTCCGTCTGCAATCAACGCCTGGTCAGCATTTTGCTCCAACGTAAGCATATCTTCGTCCTTAACAACTATGGCTAATTCAACAGCATAAGCACCCGGAGCTATGGTCCGTTGTAATACTCCATCATAATAGATATTCCACAACATGGGGCCCAGGACTGAACCCTGCGGGACACCATACGTCATCAGTAGGTGGCCATTCTGACCCACAAGAAGTACACGATCATCCAGATAACTAGCGAGCATACTGTGTATGCATGCTGGAACATTAAGAGCCGACAGTTCTCTGAGAATTTCGCCCCATGGGGCAGAATTAAAGTCATTTTCTATATCTAAAGTAATTAACACACACAATCGTCGTTTCTCACGAAACATTAATTTTACCTCTTCCGCAGGTTCCTGCACTGTCCAAACGGCAGTCAAGTTGGACCGACCTTCTCTAAAGCCATGTTGGGCAATGGACAAACCGCCATTATTTTCAATAGCCTCTTTCAATCTGGCCAATATCAAATGTGCCAGTAGCTTTCCCAAGACATTAAGTAAGCAGATAGGACGATGGGATACAACTCCGTCTGTGGCCTTCGGCTTCTCCAGCAGAATTAGTCGAGCAGTATTCCACGCAGTTGGAAAGACGCCCTCTTTCAGGCACAAATTGAATAAAGCCGGACTGGGTTATTTGTATATGTTAACAACCGTCCTAATTATTACGGACAGCAGATCAACGGGGCCAGGTGATCGTTTATGTTTAATGTTGGCCAAAGCGGTGTGCAGTTCTGCAAGGGTAAAGCAATGCACTTCATCAAGAGACAAACTTCGCTTGGCCCATGTAATCGGGACATGGTCAAGAAACAGAGTAGTAGCAATTTCCAGCTGTCGCTTGTCTGATAGATTGTGACGCAAAGGTGAGTGAAATAGTTAAGTCACAAGCTGGCAACCCTTGCCCAACATTTCATAGTCAACTTCTTCAAGAATTGCTTGCTAAGAAGAGCGCTTAGCATACATTATGTCCATTTTAAGTAGAGTTTTACTGCATCGATACTGATCAAGCCACTAGTTGATCTCCTCCTCAATCTCTCAATGACGAGCATGCATCAACGCCCGCCTACATTGTAATAAATGCTTCCTGGTTATCACAATAGCATTGGTCCACCAATATGACGGTTTGCCATTTCAATTTTTGGTAGAAGTATTACTACAGGTGGTCCGACAGACCTGTAAAAACTGCTGCGATGTGTTACACGGTGTGTCCAGTAGGCGAAAAAGACGGCCTACCTCTGACGATAGCTGTGGCAGAGTCTCGGGGCACACGCTCCGGCCCGCGGAATTGGACGTTGTCGCAGAGTAGACTCTGTCAGGAAATCATAAATTAAATACCGATGAAAGCTAAGAGTCTCTTCCTCTAAGACCAGCCAGTTTGCCACACACGGGGCTAAAGAAGCCGTACTAAAAGTAACATCGATATATGAAGCGCTTCCTAGGCGGACAAATGTCGGCGCTGCCCGAAAATGGTGTACCACCAGATCATCTTCCGCCAGTCAGTCGGCCACCAATTTTCCTCTAGCATCCTCAACTGGAGATCCCCAAAGGTGAGACTTAGCATTAAAATCTCCTCCCACAAGCACCTCAGTTGCATGACATCACATAGACAAGCGCAATGCACGCAAAAAAGGCCACAAAGGCAAAGAAATCCATATTTGGGGATATATAGCAGCCATATATAGTCATTAAAGTAGTCTCCAACCAGACGAATCGGGCCCATGCTCCGGTCCTAGCCATGAAGATCGGCGGTAATGACTTTTAGAGCCACAGCTGTGTTCTGATATACAACCTACTGTTCCTGGTGAACCCTAGCGACAGAAGGTTCAGCCTTCATAAACACATCAACTTTATGTTCCATGGCCGTTTTGGCACATGAAATCTATTGCGACTCTATCAACTTTAAATTGAAATAACCTTAAGACAAACGCCCAAGTTCAAATGGGAGATTGCCATTGGTAGTGTTTGAGGCGTTGTGTTCTAGCTCCACTGACCAGTTTAGGATAACGAGGGCAACGGTTAGTGCCAAGTTTATGGCCCAGAGTTTTACACGTCAGACAATAGGATTCACTTGTGCAATGCACAGCCAGGGGCCCGTCTTTGCCACAGTTCAAGCAAACATGTGTTCTATTAGATCCATTGCACCTGTGGGCACGATGTCCATACTTCTGACAGTTAAAACATCCTTGAATAAAAACCCGTTCTTGGAATCTGCAGGAACACCAGCCAATGTGCACTGAGCCTAAATCTAGTAGCCTGCGGCCCAGGTTTACGTTCAATGCAATTGTAGCAATCTGATCCTGAGTAGCTGTATGTTCTCATCGAGGTAACCTGAACGGTGTAAGAATCCACTTCAAAAACCTGTGAGATTGCATTCTGCACCTCCGTTGTGGTACTAATAGTATCAATCTCATGAACATGTAAAACCATATCATTCCTCCGAGAACAGCGTACAGCGGTGTCTTTAAAGGAGTGAATAATGGCTTCTCGTAACAGTTCCATTTTGTCAGACCCTCCTTTAACCGTGAGAAGCAGCTCTCCTCTACAAGTCTTCCGTAGATTTTGTACCTCCACACCAATATCCTGCAAATTCACATTGTTCGTAACCTCCTTCTGCAATTCAGCATGTGTACGCACTCCAGGGTTGAAAGTAATAGCCCCGGTGTCCAAACGTGTAGCAACAGTCTCCGGAGCGTCCTCAGAACGACGCCCTCCATCATTAGTGACAATTTTCCGCGTCATTGCGGCCAAACATGCAAATAGAGAGAAATGCCAAAGTCCGCAAAAGCACACTCAAGAAGCTTCCGTAGTATTGTCACGTTACATCCAGAAGGTAAAAGCAAATGAGTCTTTCGTCTTCCATGTTTGTAAGCCAAGTCTCACGGATGTGACAAGCTATCTTCCAGCAGTTGGAGAGCTTCTCCTTTCTCTATTAGCTCAGGTACAGTGATTTTAAAAATGAAACGCTCAATGCTTCAAACACCGCCATCTATAGGCAATTTTGAAATGGAAGAACAATAAGCCGTGCTACTAATATCTTCATTAACATTAGGTAGATCCACTATTTCTGGGTATCGCTACTTGAGAAGGCGAATAATTCTCTGACTCATATAAGGATCATCCGTCACAATGGCCAAATCTCCTTCCTCACCTGAATCACAAGGTCTAGAGTCTGGAAAGAACACTCAGGCCAAGACCTGTCCAGCAAACTTTGAAGATTAGCACCGTTCCCAATGTCAGCAAACCCTGCCCTTATTTCCGAAGCAATGTCTGTTTCAAGTCCAGTGAAACATCCAAGAGTGCCGGGTCAGTTTGCACTCCAACGAGAAGCAAACCCTCAGCATCAAGCTTGGGCTTAGATTGAGAAGGCATCCCAAGTTCCGAGGTGCTCCGTGTAGTCAACAAGTCAGCGATGTAATTATGCTTTTGAATAGAAACTCTAATCTCCATTTTAGGGTTTACATATTTCCTTATAAGGTCTACAATACTTTAAGCAACGCCAGATATCTGATCAATCAACTCAGAAAGATCTTCATCGGTTTCATCCGCAGTAAGAGCTACAATTGGTCGCTTAGCTGTGCGACGAGATTTATGAACCATAGACGACGCTCCATCAGGAGCATCAGGATGCGGGACTCCAATGACGACGACATAAATGAAGTATAACATACAGTTCCAGCAGCTCCGTTCTTCACATTCCCTAGATTGAACTTATCCGGCTGAGCCGGTAAACTATCAGCAAAATCTCCAGTAGCTGTAGAGGAAAACACGGGCTGGAGCATTATCTTTGTAGTAGTATTAGTAGTATTAATACTATCAGCAGCCGGAGTAGCGAAAAGGTAGTAGGAGCGCGGGTGGTAGCTGTGTTGGTGGTGGCGAAGGTGGTGCTAGTGGTGGTGATGCAGCAGTTGTGGCATTAGCTGCGTTAGCGCCAATAGAAGTAGCAGTAACTTTAGAAGAATCAGTAGTAGTAGAGGAAGAAGTAGAAGTAGTAGTAGTGCCGGAGTATTACTAGTTATAGTAGTGTAGTAGTACCAACAGCAGCAGCAGCAGCACCGGCAGTAATAGTAGCAGCAGTAGTAGTAGTAGCAGCAGCAGTAGTAGTAGTAGTAGTAGTTATAGTAGAAATAGTAGTAGTGCCGGAGTATTACTAGTTATAGTAGTGTAGTAGTACCAACAGCAGCAGCAGCACCGGCAGTAATAGTAGCAGCAGCAGCAGTAGTAGTAGTAGTAGTAGTAGTAGTAGTAGTAGTAGTAGTAGTAGTAGTAGTAGTAGTAGTAGTAGTAGTACTAGAAGTAGTAGTAGTTATAGTAGAAGTAGTAGTAGTAGCAGTAGTAGTAATAATAGCAGTAGCAGTAATAAAAGTGGTAGAAGTATAAAGAGTAGCAGTAGCAGTAAAAACGATAGCAGTGGTAGCTACAGTGGCAGCAGTATATATAGTAGTACTATTAGTAGCAACAGCAGAAGCAATAGCAAAAGTAGTAGCAGCAGAAGCAGCAGCAGCAGTAGTATTAGTAGCAGTATTAGTAGTAGTAGTAGTAGTAGTAGTAGTAGAAGTAGTAGTAGTAGTAGTAGTAGTAGAAGTAGTAGTAGTAGTAGTAGTAGTAGTAGTAGAAGAAGTAGTGGTAGTAGTAGTAGTACCATGAATAACAACAGTAGCAAAACTAGCGGTAGGAGCAGCAGTAATTAGAAAAAGCAGTTGCAGGGGTAGTAGTAGTAGTAGTAGTAGTAGTAGTAGTAGTAGTAGTAGTAGTAGTAGTAGTAGTAGTAGTAGTAGTAGTAGTAGTAGAAAAAGTAGTAGTAGTAGTAGTACCATGAATAACAACAGTAGCAAAATTAGCGGTAGGAGCAGCAGTAATTACAAAAAGCAGTTGCAGGGGTAGTAGTAGTAGCAGTAGTAGTAGTAGTAGTAGTAGTAGTAGAAGAAGAAGTAGTAGTAGTAGTAGTAGTAGTAGTAGCAGTAGTACCATGAATAACAACAGTGGCAAAACTAGCGGTAGGAGCAGCAGTAATTAGAAAAAGCAGTTGCAGGGGTAGTAGTAGTAGTAGTAGTAGTAGTAGTAGTAGTAGTAGTAGAAGAAGAAGTAGTAGTAGTAGTAGTACCATGAATAACAACAGTAGCAAAACTAGCGGTAGGAGCAGCAGTAATTAGAAAAAGCAGTTGCAGGGGTAGTAGTAGTAGTAGTAGTAGTAGTAGTAGTAGTAGTAGTAGTAGTAGTAGTAGAAAAAGTAGTAGTAGTAGTAGTACCATGAATAACAACAGTAGCAAAACTAGCGGTAGGAGCAGCAGTAATTAGAAAAAGCAGTTGCAAGGGTAGTAGTAGTAGTGGTAGTGGTAGTAGTAGTAGTAGTAGTAGTAGTAGAAGAAGTAGTAGTAGTAGTAGTAGTAGTAGTAGTAGTAGTACCATGAATAACAACAGTAGCAAAACTAGCGGTAGGAGCAGCAGTAATTAGAAACAGCAGTTGCAGGGGTAGTAGTAGTAGTAGTAGTAGTAGTAGTAGTAGTAGTAGTAGTAGTAGTAGTAGTAGTAGTAGTAGTAGTAGAAGAAGAAGTAGTAGTAGTAGTAGTAGTACCATGAATAACAACAGTAGCAAAACTAGCGGTAGGAGCAGCAGTAATTAGAAAAAGCAGTTGCAGGGGTAGCAGCAGCAGCAGCAGCAGTAGCAGCAGAAGCAGCAGGAGCAGGAGCAGGAGCAGGAGCAGCAGCAGGAGTAGGAGGAGCAGCAGCAGCAGCAGCAGCAGCATCAAAGAACAGTAGTAGTGGTAGCGGTATTTGTAGTGGTGTGGCAGTAGTAGTGATAGTAGTAGTACCAGTTATAGTAGTAATAGTAAGAAGTTTTAGTAGTATTACTAGTTGTAGTAGTAGTAGTAATAGTAGTAGTAAGAATGGTAGTGATAGCAGTAGTATTAGTAGTAGTAGCAATAGCAGTGGAATTAGCAGTATTCGGAGCTGAAGAATCAGTAACACCTGTATTATTATTATTATTATTATTATTATTATTATTATTATTATTATTATTATTATTATTATTATTATTATTATCTTCATCATCATTATTATTATCATTATTATTATTATTATTATTATTATTATTATTATTATTATTATTATTATTATTAGTAGTAGTAGTAGTAGTAGTAGTAGTAGTTGTTGTAGAAGTAGTAGTAGTAGTAGAAGTATTAGCTACATAGAAAATAGTAGTAGTACCAGAAATAGCATTATTCGTAATAGCAGTAGTGTTTGTTTTTTTTGTAAAGAGCGGGAAAACCCTCATGGGCATCAGGACTCACACCGACTAAAAAAAACCCTCCTGTATTCACTTGCTCGTATTGCGGAAACTGCCTCTCAGCATTACTTCACAGTGAAGCAATCATGTTTATCTCTGCTTTTTATCCAAGTCTTTAGCGTTTATTATTTTGATTATCATTTCTTGAAAAATTTTCCATTTATATTCAGTTTCCTGCATTAATGTTATAATATTGTATGCAGTTATTTCTTGTCCAATTTGTTTGATATTTGTTTGTCTTATATTATTCCATTTTTTACATTTTAATATATTATGTTCAGGAGTATCCTTTTCCTGACAATACAGACAGTTTTCACTATTAGTGATAGCTATTTTAAACAAATAGGTTTTGAAGCGTCCGTGCCCAGATAAAATTGAGTTAAATAGTACTCCACTTGTCCGTGTTTCCGGTTTATCCAGGGCTCTACATCTGGTATCAGTTTCTTGGTCCATTGTGGCGTCTTGGTTTCCAGTGCCCATTCTTCTTGCCATGACTGTATCATTTTTCCTCTTGTCTTATACTTTTGTGCATTTCCATGTTTTTCAGCTGTGTGTGCACGCTCCCGAACCACTAGATGTATGGGTATAGTGTTGGCTATTACTTGAATTGCCCGCGTGGATACGGTCCTATATGCACTAGCAATTCTAATCGCTATTTTGCGCTGCACCCTTTCCATAATTCTCCGGAAGGTCTCTTATTTCCAACCATGTTTTCCAGGCAGGTACACAGTACAGCATTATATAGTTTATTACACTACTCAGTACTCTCCTTTTTTCTGGTTTGGGTACTCTCATATTTGGCATTAATCTTCCTAGAGCAGAAATACTTCTTTCTGCTTTAGCCGCTACACACTTAATGTGTGGCCACATACTCAAATTATATCCCATTTGAACACCCAAATATTTTATGTTCTTACTAGATTTTATTTCTTGTTTACCGAAATTAACTTTTATTTCCTTTAAAGATCTTCGTCCTTCCAGTATTATCATTTGTGTTTTTTCTGGTGCCAGACATAATCTTTTTTTGATCATCCATATTTATATTTTATTCATGGACCACACGACCTTTTCTTCCACTTAATCTTTTGTTTTGCCACATACTATTAACGCTAGATCATCAGCATATCCTATGGTGTTTACTCCAGTTGGTAGTTCCTCCTTTAATACTGGATCATAATATATGTTCCATAGGGTGGGACCTAAGACGGAACCTTGCGGAACACCGCAACTCATATTCATTTTTATTTTATCACCAATCAGTATATATCTATCTTCTAAGTAACTACAAATAATCTTAGTTAAGTATGGAGCTGCTTCTCTTCTTACAAGTTCATTTATTATACCTCTCCAAGGTGTTGAATTAAAGGCATTTTTGACGTCCAGAGTAACCATAACGGCATACATATGTTTTTCCTTTGCGTCCTTCTGTACAATTTGTTTAACTGTCTCTGTTGCATCCAGGGTTGATTAGCCTTTTCTAAAACCGAATTGCATTTGTGCAAGTCCTCCTTCTTTCAATCTCTTTAATCAGTCTTTTATTTATAATTTGTTCATAAAGTTTTCCTATTACATTTAATAGGCATAGAGGTCGGTATAATACACTGCCACAAGCTCTTTTTGGCTTTTCAATTAATAGTAGCTTTGCTACCTTCCAGTTTTTAGGAAAAACTCCTTTAACTAACAGTGTATTTATAACTTTTTCAAGAACTTCCGGGTTTTGCGATGCAATAGCTTTTATAGCTTCTGGAGGGATACCATCGGGTCCCGCAGCTTTTCCTGATTTAATTCGTTTACCTGCTTCTTTTATTTCGTCTTGCTGACATAAGGGTGTTTCTTCTTTATTATTGCTAATCTCTGGCCATACATTTGTATTATGTGCCGGGAACAGTGTTTTAGAAATAATTAATTGCTCTTCATCTGTAAGTTTTATTGATGTATTAGACCCTATTTTACCCATTACTATTTTGTATCCTTTACCCCATGGATCGGTATCCACCTCATTGCATAGCCTTTCCCATGAATCCTTTTTTGCTGTTTTTATAGCTCTTTTAAGAGCATTTCGGCTTTCTCTATATTGATTTTGTATCTCCATCTTTTCACATTTTGCGATGTTTTAGTAGTAGTAGTAGTAGTAGTAGTAGTAGTAGTAGTAGTAGTAGTAGTAGTAGTAGTAGTAGTAGTAGTAGTAGCAGCAGTAGTAGTAGTAGTTATATTAGTAGTAGTGAAAACAGTAATCGTAGTAGTAATAGTAGTAGCGGAAGTAGCAGCAATTGTGGCATTAAGGTAAGTAGTAGTAAGAATAGCAGCAGCATCATTAGTAATCGTGTACCCGTTTAATGGAAGCAGGAATAGCAATAAAAGCAGCAGTAGTAGTAGTAGTAGTAGTAGCAGCAGCAGCAACAGAGGTAGTAGTCTTGGCAGCAGAAATACTGATACCAATAGTAGTAGTAGTAGTAGTAGTAGTAGTAGTAGTAGTAGTAGTAGTAGTAGTAGTAGTAGTAGTAGTAGTAATAGTAGTAGTAATAGTAGTAGTAGTAGTAGTAGTAGTAGTAGTAGTAGTAGTAGTAGTAGTAGTAGTAGTAGTAGTAGTAGCAGCAGCAGCAACAGAGGTAGTAGTCTTGGCAGCAGAAATACTGATACCAATAGTAGTAGTAGTAGTAGTAGTAGTAGTAGTAGTAGTAGTAGTAATAGTAGTAGTAGTAGTAGTAGTAGTAGTAGTAGTAGTAGTAGTAATAATAGTAGTAGTAGTAGTAGTAGTAGTAGTAGTAGAAATAGTAGTAGTTAGAATTAGTAATAGTAGTGGTAGTAATAGTAGTAGAAGTATTAGTAGTACTACTAGTAGTAGTAATAGTAGTATTTGTAGTAGTAGGTAGTGGTATTAATAGTAGCAGTAGTAGTAAGAGTACTATGAGACGTAGTATTAATTGTAGAAGTAGTAGTAGTAGTAGCAGTATAGTAGTTGTAGCAACAGGAGTAACAACAATGGCAAAAGAAGCGGTAGTGGCAGCAGTACTAGTAGAAGCAGTAGAAGGAGTAGCAGAAGCAAAATGTTATCAGTAGTAGTATAACTACTAGCAGTGGTGGAATCAGCAAAAATAGTAGCAGGGGCAGCAATAACAGGAGTAGCAGCAACATTATTAGTAGTGGAATTGGCAATGGTAGTGGGAGTAGTAGTGGTAGTAGTAATAGTGGTGGTAGCAGTAGTAGTGGTAGTCGTTGTAGTAGCAGTAGCAGTTTACTAGTGGTAGTAAAAGTAGTAATAGTAACAGTGGTGGTAGTAATAGTAGTAGGTGCAGTAATAATTTGTTTTTCCTAAAGAGGGGAAAAACCCTCCAGGGCATCAGATAAGATCAGCCTGACGTTCCGGACTCTTTCCGACTAAACAATCCCTCTTTTCCTTTGGGGTTTTGCTTGGATCTGCCTAAAAATAGGTAATACGGCATTTATGAGACCTGAGACCTAATGGTCTATTATATATTTGCCTCTCATTTCTCTCAGTTTCCTTTATACTCATGATTTCTGTTACCATTTATTGTATTAGTTTCCAATTGTGCTGACTCCAAGCCGTAATATGAATAATTTTATCTGTATCTAACTCTCTCTCTGCCTTTGCCATCTTTTGCAGGATAACAAAGTGTGTTTCACTGTATCCAAACCAACGCTTTAGTCTCACTGGTAATTTTCTCTTACTCCGATCCTCTTTTAACAGGTATTAAGTTACTGCGTCATATAATAATTTATATTCCTATTTTCATATATTCTCCACTTGTCTTTTTTCGGAATTAGTCTTTTGGTCCATTGGGCGTTTTCAACATTTTTCTCCCAGGCCTGCAGCCAGTGATTCATCATAATTTCTCTCTCGTTTAATTTCGTCTCCTTTCTATCTACTTCAACTCTAAATATATTTGTTATTTCGCGTATCTGTAGCTCAATAGTTAGAATACTAGTAATTACCTGTAGCGCCAAAGTAGTGGCAGTCTTGCGATTTTTAAAAGAATTTTTCTTTGTGACTTTTCCAATTTTTGTTCATATCTCTTGATTTCCAAAACTTCTTGCCCCACCGGACAGCCATACAATAATATTGAATGCAGAACTCCACTCAGAACTAGCCTTTTGTATTATCTATGTCCACCTATATTTTGCATTATTCTAGATAGTGCTTGAACTTTTTCATCTGCCTTTTTGGTCACTGCATTTTATATGTTGCCCAAACTCTAAGTGACTTCCCAAGACTATCCCCAGATATTCTAATGCAGTAATTGTAGTTATTTATATACCTTTTATTTCAGAAGTAATACTTTCCGAATTTCTCTTGGTTTTCAGGATAACAGCTTCTGTCTTTTTAGGGGTCAATTGTAAATCATTCAATGTAAGCCACCTTTCGATTCTCCTCAGTGCCTCATTAGTTCTAAGAATCACATACTCTACATCTTGAGATGCAGCTACTATGACTATATCACCAGCCTAATCTGTAGCTCTAATAGTTCCTCCAAGTTCAACTCCTAATATTCCGTTGCAGGCAACGTTCCATAACGTCGATCCAGGCACTCATTCCTGAGCAACTCCCATTTCCATATCTTTCTCTATGCCTGCAGTACTGAGTTTCCTATTGGTATAGTAACTTTCAATAACATTCACCAAGTACGTAGAAATTTGTCGTTTTTTTAGTTCTTCAATAATAAGAAACCAAGTCGCAGCATTAAAAGCATTTCTTATATCCAATGCCACAAGTCCACACCATTTAACCCAGGGCAGGATGGAATCCGTATTTATTTTCTCTGAAAGTGTCGCAGGATATCGGTGACTTATGGAACTAACAAACAGCAGCTAGAGACTCTGTAGCAAGCGTTACAGACATCTTTTGTGAGTAAGAGCGTGCCTGTGAGGTTCTGGTTATATTTCTACATTTTGTTGTAAAAGTGTGACATCTCAACATCTGAAGTAAGATAAATTGCATTATTTAAACATGATTTTTGATTATCTGTATATAAAACATGAAGTTTCTACTGCAGTTTGTCATATTTACTGTTGCTTATATCCTCATCGTTTCTTGTTATAACCGAATTATACTTCACGTTTCCGCACGGGGCAGAATGGGACGGGACGGGTTAGAACTAGGTTCCATTCTGCCCCATGTTGTCAACTTATTGTATTATGCCCTTAAAGTTCCAATTAAGCTCCATTTAATATTACTCACTGTACAGTTCTCCTGTTAAACAATTATGTAAACGCAAGGAATGATTTAATATATTTATAGAGTAATATATATTAGGTAATGATTAATGTTATTACTTTATTATTTTGTTTCATATTACGTAATTTTGATAACAAAGGTGGCATTATAATTGTGTAAATACAAGAAACAGCTATTTTGTTCTATAATTAATCATACTAATTTTTATTATAATAATAATAATAATAATAATAAAATAAAAATAATAATGGTAGTAATAATAAATTAATAATAATAATAATAGTAATATTAATAAACTATTATTTTAATTTTTATTATTATTATTATTAGGATTATTAGACTATTATAATAATGATTTACAGTACAAATGATACACCGTAACTGTCTATGCAAAGGAATAATACTTTAATTAAACGTTTAAGATAATAAAGACATATCACACATTAAAAATCAATAAAATTATTACTAATCTTATCATTTTTAATTGTCAGATGGTGAGAGATTATGAGAGAAAGACTAATCGCCAAGAATGGTCAGAGGAAAGTATGCAGCAGGCTGTAGAAGCAGTATTTGAAAAGAAGGTGGGTCTTAAAAGGACTGCTCAACAGTATAATGTTCCAAAAACCACACTGCAACGATATGTGAAAAAGTATGGAGAAAACGAAAATTTTGTAGGCCTGATTGACAAGAGCAAAGGCAAATGTAGTCTTGTGTTTACACAAAAAAAAAAAAAAAAAACAGGAAAAGGAGCTGGTTAACTGTTTGAAGGAAATAGAACAAGACACCCATATGTTAGAACTTTTAAAACGCTAAACTATGTCAGTCGCTTGTTTTTGTATATTTTAGTATATTTTTAGCATTTATATACTTTTATACTGATAAATCCATACAATTTCATTTTTGGTAGTGTTTTTCATGGGAAGTTGCAAACCTCTGGTTCATTTCCCTGTTGTTTCCCCGTAAACGTTTTCCAATAGGTTGGTAGATAGATAGATAAGTTTATTTGCCAGAACAAAGTACATTGTGTAGCAACGTCAAATATAGGTAAGATAAAAAACAATTGGCAGTATTATAAAATTCATCCAGACAATAAAATTGATTTAAAATCAAAGTGCGCTTCACTGACATCTTGAAAGATTCAATGGCGAGAGCTTTTGTATTGTTACTGAGTTTGATAAATAGATTTAATTATATTATTTCAAATGAATTTTGTATCTTACTATATTTACATCTATTTATGTAAATAATGGAACTAATTCTGGTATGATGAAGATGGATTTCGGAACATAGATAGTATTTATGACTATTTTTCCTAGCAAATAAGAGGCAGTGGAACACAAACAAGGAAGTCAAGGTTAAAACACCGAACTTAACAAATAACGGTTTACAATGAGTTCTGGGGGCTACACCACATAAAATTCGTATTGACTTTTTCTGTAATAAAGGTATATTTTTAGCTAAGGCATGGTTCCCCCAAAATAAAATACCATAACTGAAATGGCTGTGGATTTTTCCATAGTGAATTGATAATAAAACACTGGAGCACACATGATTTTTTAAAACATTTAACATAAATATACCTCTGCTCACTTTGTTGGCGATATAATTAAAATGTGAACGCCAACCTAGACTAGGTTCGAAATGAATGTCTAGAAATGTTGTACTAATTTCAGTTAAAAAAACAGGACAACTAATATTAAAAGTGAGGTCAATTGTTTTGTTCTCATTGAGAACAAGACTATTGTATTTGCCCCATTTATCAATTTTTTCAGTATGTCTATCAAGTTTATCGTGCAGACTGCCATCAGAATTGACAGAGATACTTACTGCCAAATCGTCCGCATACAAATGTTTTTTTTTAGGCAATCATCTCGGATATTAAAAGGGAGGTCATTAATATAAATTATAAAAAATAAAGGGCCGAGCACAGAGCCTTGTGGAACACCATGCTTAGCTAATTTAAAATCGGAGTAACTACCATTTATATAAACAGACTGAAATCTATTACAAAAATAAGATTTGATAAAATTCAAGCTGTACTTGTCAAAACCATTTCTTAAACAACATTTCATGAGATAAAGTGTCAAAAGCTTTTGTTAAGTCGAAAAATCTACTATGAACCAAGTCACCTTTATCAAGACATTTAAAACATTTTGTCATAAATGCAATTAGAGCATCAAATGTGCTGCGAGAAGATCTAAAGCCAAATTGACAAATGGTAAATAACGAATTTTCATCAAAATAGTGTGTGATTTGTTTATTTAAAATAATTTCAAAAACCTTTAAAATAATTGGCAATAGACTAATAGGCCTATAGTTTGAGCAATCAGAGGTAGCCCCCCTTTTTATAAATAGGAATACTTTGGCAATTTTAAAAATGTCTGGAAATTCACATTAATCAATACAATAGTTACATAGATTAGGTAAAGATTCACAAATAAATTGCGCTGTCAATTTTAATATTTTTTAATTAAAGCCATAAACATCCAGGCATGCAGTGTTGTTAAGTTTTAAAATGGTAAGATAGACATGCTCAACACAAACATGACTAAACCGGAAGGTTTTCGTTGTTCTGGGTAATTTATCCAAAAAGTTCAAAGCATCTGGATTAACATGAGGTAAATTAGAAATAATATCCTCTACTTTATCAATAAAAATGAATTAAAACAGTCTGGAGACGAATTAAGAGGTACCCTGTGAGATTTCGAAATGATATTTGAAATGGGTGCAACTGACGAAATACGTTTAAGTTTTATTCTCACTGTTATTGATTACATTAGAATAGTAATTGCTTTTGGTAGTTTTAAGCGAATATTTAATTTGCTTTTTTTAATTCATTGTATGTATATTTAAGTTGAGAGAACCCAAAATACTCACAGAGATCATAACAATAAAGGCATTTTTGTTTTAAAATCCTGAGTTCATCTGTATACCATTTATTGTGGTCATTTAACCGCTTAGGTTTACTTTGAGTTAAAGGAAAAGATTTATCGACAACATCTAAAAACATTTTAAGAAAATACTCCGCTTTATCTGCAGGACACCTGCTTTACAAATAAATCCAATTTATGGATTTTAATTGGTTAATAAAATGGTGTCTACTATCTCCCTTCCCCTAAATATCCGGTTTTCGTCATATTGTCACTAATTTTTAGGTTTCCGCTTTCCTATATAGCCACAGGGCATCATTATAAACACATTCCCATCAGTGAAAGTTCTATTTATTTTAGTTGTTATCTCCAACTTTTCGGTATTCGAAGACTAGACCGTAAAGGTTAGGTTGTTGTATATAGCTAATTCAGCATACTAGTACATTTATATACGCGTTCCAGGGGTTATTCAGCTTTAAAAGTTGCAGTGCACATGAAATCCTAAAAAGGTCTGTCATGAAAGGACGGGAATTGAACTCGTGTTCTTTTTATAAAGTTATTAACCAGTTTAATATCCAAATATTTGTCCGTAATGTGCATATTTATTTAAGCTATATAACACTCTTTGTTTAGAAGTTAGGAAAACAGACCCTTTATAGGCTCGAACTAAGTCCCTAATGCTATCCTTTTTATTTGTATCAATATTCAAGAACGGAGGGAGGGGCAACTGCTTGCGCTTTATTCGCTCTCTTCAAGTCCAATGCGGTAAAAAGTGATCAACTCCTCTGCTTACTGCGGCCCAAGGACAACTACTGCCGAGGCTCCGAACTGCTCGGGTTTGAATCTGGGTGGATATATTAAACTTTAGCTTCAAGATTTTTAAACCAGACAAAACCTAGGAATAAGCAACAACAAAAAATAAAAAATAAATAAATAATTGATAATCAAAGCAAAATACCGTGAAAGGGACTCTTAAGGACCGAAGAATACATCTAACATTCTGAGCCTAGGTTAGGTTCCCCTCCTAGTATGATCTCCTGAATTCCCTATCTCTAACAACTATGCGCATTAGCCGAAGTCCTGAGCTCTCGCTAGAGAATCCCCCCGCTCCTTAAATTCCCTAACTCTCCCATGTATACGCAATAGCGTCTGGCCCAGAACCGCTGTATATTAACTACTGGGCTGCCATCCTGAATTCCTTAGTGCTTTCAACACAGAGGACCTATTTAATTTTCTATGGTAAACCGCCGTAATCGGGAGACTGACTATAATGGTAAACCCACTGGGCGATGGAGGCGCCAAACCCCTACGCCAAGTACTAGTAGTAGTAGTAGTAGTAGTAGTAGAAGTAGTAGTAGTAGTAGTAGTAGTAGTAGTAGTAGTAGCAGTATGTGTAGTAGCATTAGTAGTACTAAAAGTAGTAGTAGCAGCAGCAGTATGTGTAGTAGTATTAGTAGTAGTAAAAGTAGTAGTAGTAGTAGTAGTAGTAGTAGTAGCAGCAGCAGCAGCAGCAGGAGCAGGAGCAGGGGCAGGAGCAGGAGCAGGAGCAGGAGCAGGAGCAGGAGCAGGAGCAGTAGCAGTAGCAGTAGCAGCGGCAGCAGCGGCGGCGGCGGCGGTGGCGGTGGCGGTGGCGGTGGCAGTAGGAGCAGTAGGAGTGGCAGTGGCAGTAGGAGCAGTAGGAGCAGCAGTAGCAGCAGTAGCAGCAGTGGCAGCAGTGACAGCAGTGGCAGCAGTGGCAGCGTAGTAGTAGTAGTAGTAGTAGTAGTAGTAGTAGTAGTAGTAGTAGTAGTAGTAGTAGTAGTAGTAGTAGTAGTAGTAGTAGTGTTGGTGGTGGTAGTGGTGCATGTCGTGGGGATCGTGTTCGTCGTCGTAGTCCTAGTAGCAGCTCTGGTAGTGGTAGTAGTAGTGGCAGTAGCAGCAGTAGTAGTATTAGTAGTAGTAGCAGAATTATAAGTAGTAGTAATAGTAGTACATGAAATGGAAATAAATGACGTGTTATATATGGAAGCTTTTTAACTACTGTGGTTCTCAGCGTCCCATTCTAAAATGGGTGTAAAGCACCGCTTAGTTTTGCTCAGAGACTTCTCTATCGGGCTTGAGGTTCTTTTACATGCCGTAAATCTAGGACAAGGGACCAACGGCTTTACTTCCCTTCCAATGGAAGCCTTGCTAAAAAGATTTACACCCGAAAAATTCCATCGACCTACCCGAGTTGGAACTGGTGATTTTGGGTATATGAATTTAGTATGGTAACCATTAGAACACTGGGTGTGACAAAGCACTAGTTATAGTAGCAGTAGTAGTAGTTGTAGTAGTAGTAGTAGTAGTAGTAGTAGTAGTAGTAGTAGTAGTAGTAGTAGTAGTAGTAGTAGTAGTAGTAGTAGTAGTAGTAATAGTAGTAGCAGCAGAAGCAGCAGCAGCAGAATCAGTAGTAGTGGCAGCTGTAGCGCTAGCAGTAGTAGTAGAAGTAGTGCTAGCAGTAATAGTAATAGTAGTAGTACTAATAATACTAGTAGTATAAAAAGTAGTTGTAATAGTATTAGTGGTGGTAGAAGTAGTAGCAATAGCAGAAGTGGTGGTGGTGGTGGGAGCAGCAGGAGGAGAAGCAGCAGCAGCAGCTGTAAAAGTAGTAGCAACGGTAGCAGTAGTGGCAGCAGTAATAATAACATTAGTAGCAGTGACAGCAATAGTAGTAACAGTAGCAGCAGCTGCAGCAATAGTAGTCACAGTAGCAGTAGTAGTAGAAGTAGTGGTATTAGTAGTGTATTAGTAGTTGTTTTATTTTGCTGTTTTTTTTTTTTTTTTTTTTTACTTGGAGGGTAAATGACAATGCACGCCATTCTCACTGGCAAGTTTGCACATCCACTAAAACCCGTCAATATGCCTCACTGCACTACGGAACCACCTTTAGGTATTACTTCGTAGTGCTATACCTAAATTCATTGCTGTTATTGTTCGTGGCTTTTCTTACCCTTTAGAATGCTTGCCATCACCGTATATTGTAATATATACCAGTTTGACTTACTTTCCAGCATGATTTGGATTATATTATCCGTATTTAAGGCTTGGTTGATCTTTCCCATAGCCCATTTCTCTTATTTCCGTATATTGTTGGCATGTTAATATATTATATTCTGCAGTATTACTTTCTCCCAGTTTGGGCTGGTTAATAGCCCCATTTTAAATAGATATGCTTGAAAATATTCGTGTCCTGACAAAAATTCTGTGAAATAAAAGCCAACTTTTCCATGGCTTCTATTTACCCATGGCTTTATCTGTGGCACCAGTATTTTTGTCCACTGGTCTACTGTGCTTTCTGTTTCTCATTCATTTTGCCACTTTTCCATGGTACCATGTGTTTTCTTTCAGTTATGTTGGAATTTCTGTTGTATGTGAGCTCACGTAGGAATAGACTCTGTATAGGCATAGACTCTGCTATAACCTCTAGTACTCTGGTAGAAATGGTTCTATATGCACTAACCACTCTAATAAGATTCTTCCGCTGGGGTTGGAGGGGTAATGTTTAACGCCCGCTTTTACTACTTGTGGCACCACAGGCGATACCCCTCGGGTTGTTCTGCAATTCTTCTGCAGGTTAGTTTCTTTAACCAGGTATTCCAAAAAGCCGCACAGTATAATATTATACAGTTCACCGCACTTATGAGTACTTTCCTCTTTACCGGGTGTTTGTCCGTCAAAATTAGGCATAAGCCGTCCCACAGCCGCAGCTGCCGTTTCCGCCTTTCCTGCTACATATTTAATGTGTGTAGACATATACATTTTATGTCCAATTTGGATACACAAATATTTCGCCTGTTTTCTAAATCTTATTATTTTGTCACAGAAGTTATATTTATTTCTTTAATTGTTCTTCTTCCCTCAAGATTAACTAATAGTATTAGAGGTGGTGGTGGTGGTGGTGGTGGTGGTGGTGGTGGTGGTGGTGGTGGTGGTGGTGGTAGTAGGTTTAGTATCAGGAGCAGCGGTAGTAACAATACTAGCAGTTGTAGCAACATTGGCAGCAGTAGTAGCAGCTGCAGTAGAACAACAGTAGCAGCGGTAGCGAAATTATCAGAAGTAATAGAGAGGGTAGCTGCAGTAGCAACAACAATGATGGTAGTAGTAGCAGCAGTAGTAGTAGTAGTGGTAAAGTAGTAGAAAAGAGGAAACAACTAAAAAAGAGTATAATAAGAGCCAAAATAAAAAAGTTGGAAAGACCTCTGCAATGAACTGGAATTTAATTTATGGGGAAACGGTTATAAAATTGCTCTAAGACACGTGAAAGTCCGACAATCCCTTATAACTTATCTAAAGAACGAAAGATTGATATAGTTTCTACCGTTTTTCCAAATAAAGTGGACTGTTGGAAAATGGGAATTATTGATAAAAGTGGAAAACCTTTTACTTAAAAGGAACTTAATACGGCAGGGGAAAGGATCAAATGTGGAAAAGCACCCGGGCCTGATAATATCCCACCCAAGGCAGTTAAAATAATGATCAAAATGGTCTCTGATTTTTTATTGGCAACGTTTAATAATTTGTTACGGACACAAGAATTACCAGTAAGATGGAAAATTGCACGAGTATGTTTACTATGGAAAAAAGAAAAACCTTTGGAGGCCAATAATGCATTTAGGCCAATTTGCCTTTTAGACTCTATGGGTAAGCTGTTGGAATTTCTGCTAAGAGAACGTCTAGAGAAGGAGTTAGAAGATAAGGGAGGTTTTTCGGAATACCAGTTTGGTTTTAGAAGGGTACTGTCAACAGTACAAGCTATGGAAAAAGTGATCGACATTGTTGAAAGGTCAACAGGTAAATGGTGTGCACTTGTGGCATTAGATATAAGAAATTCTTATAATACTATGACTTGGAGTCTTGTTATTAAGGAACTAAAGAAAACGACAAATAGCTACATACTTGGTGAATTTTATTGAAAGTTATTTTACTAATAGAAAACACAGAATTGCAGGCATAGAGAAAGATATGGAAATGGGAGTTACTCAGGGATCAGTGCTTGGACCAACGTTATGGAACGTTGCCTATGACGGAACATTAGGGCTTGACCTTGGAGAAAATATTAGAGCTATAGCTTATGCTGATGATTTAGCTATAGTAGCTGCAGCACAAGATGAAGAATACCTTATTCTTAGAACTAATGAGGCACTGAAGAGAATCGACAGGTGGCTCACATTAAATTATTTACAGTTGGCCCCTGAAAAGATAGAAGCTGTTATCCTGAAAGGAAAGAGAAATTTAGAAAGTATTACTTTTGAATTAAAAGGTACAAAAATAACTCCAATTAATGCATTACAATATTTGGGGATGGTCTTGGGAAGTCATTTAACGTTTGGAAAACATATTAATGCAGTGACCAAAAAGGCAGATGAAAAAACTGAAGCACTATCTAGAATAATGTCAAATATAAGTGGACCTCAATATTACAAGAGGTTAGTCCTGAGTGGAGTTCTGCATTCAATATTATTGTATAGCTGTCCGGTATGGCAAGAAGTTTCGGAAATCAAGAAATATAAACCAAAAATGGAGAAATCCCAAAGAAAAATACCTTTAAGGATCGCAAGTGCGTACAAGACTGCGTCTACTGTGGCGTTAGAAGTAATTACTGGTATTCTTCCTATTGAGCTACAGATACGTGAAAGAACAAAGGTATGTAAAGTTTAAGGTAACAGAAAGGAGGTGAAATTAAAGGAGCGAGAAATTATGATGAATCAGTGGCAGCAGGCGTGGGAGCAAAATGTTGAAAAGGCCCAATGGACTAAAAGATGAATTCCAAAAATAGACAAATGGATAACATGTAAAAACAGGAATGTAAATTATTATATGACACAGGTACTTACAGGACACGGGTCTTTGAATACCTGTTTAAAGAGGATCGGAATACGAGAAAATGACCAGTGTGACTAGTGTGATGATGTGCATACAGTGGAACATACCTTCTTTTCCTGCAAACGATGGCAAAGGCAGAGAGAAAACACCTATATAAGTTTGGGTATTGAGCAACATACAGATAATATGATTGATATTATGGCTCAGACTCGGCACAACTGGAAATTAAAACTATCAATGGTCACAGAGATAATGAGTATAAAGGAATCAGAGAGAAATGAGAGACAAAGATAAAATGCACTATAAGGTCTCAGGTTTCCTAATTGATGTGATACCTATTTTTAGGTAGTTTCAAGTAGGATCCCAACGGAAAAGAGCGGTTTTTAGTCAGTAAGAGTCCGGCGAATCAAGGCTATCTTCCTTGATGCCCATGAGGGTTTTTCCCCTCTTTATAAAAAAAAAGTAGTAGTAGTAGTTGAAGTAGTAGTTGTAGTAGTAATAGTAATAGTAGTGGTAATAGTAGTAGTAGTAGTAGTAGTAGTAGCAGTAGTAGTAATAGCAATAGCAGCAGCAGTAGTAGTGGCAGTAATTATGGTAGTAGGAGAAGTAGCAGTAGCAGTAGTAGCAGCAGTCATAATAGTAGCAGTAGTAGTAGTAGTAGTAGTAGTAGTAGTAATAGTAGTGGTAGTAGCAGTAATAATAGCAATAGCAGCAGCAATAATAGTAGCAGCAGCAGTAGTAGTGGCAGTAATATTGGTAGTAGGAGAAGTAGTAGTAGCAGTAGTAGCAGCAGTCATAGTAGTAGTAGCAGCAGTAGTAGTAGTAGTAGTAGTAGTAGTAGTAGTAGTAGTAGTAATAGTAGTAGTAATAGTAGTAGTAGTAGTAATAGCAGTAGTAGTAGTAGTAATAGTAGTAGTAGTAATAGTAGTAGTAGTAATATTGGTAGTAGTAGTAGTAGTAGTAGTAATAGCAATAGCAGCAGAAATAATAGTAGCAGCAGCAGCAGTAGTAGTGGCAGTAATATTGGTAGTAGGAGAAGTAGTAGTAGCAGTAGTAGCAGCAGTCATAGTAGTAGCAGTAGTAGTAGTAGTAGTGGTAGTAGTAGTAATAGTAGTAGTAGTAGTAATAGTAGTAGTAATAGTAGTAGTAATAGTAGTAGTAGTAGTAGTAGTAGTAATAGTAGTAGTAATAGTAGTAGTAGTAGTAGTAATAGTAGTAGTAATAGTAGTAGTAGTAATAGTAGTAGTAATAATAGTAGTAATAGTAATAGTAGTAGTAGTAGTAGTAGTAGTAATAGTAGTAGTAATAGTAGTAGTAATAGTAATAGTAGTAGTAGTAACAGTAGTAGTAATAGTAGTAGTAATAGTAATAGTAGTAGTAATAGTAGTAGTAATAGTAATAGTAGTAGTAGTAACAGTAGTAGTAATAGTAGTAGTAGTAGTAACAGTAGTAGTAATAGTAGTAGTAATAGTAGTAGTAGTAGTAACAGTAGTAGTAATAGTAGTAGTAGTAGTAACAGTATTAGTAATAGTAGTAATAGTAATAGTAGTAGTAGTAGTAGTGGTAGTGGTAGTGGTAGTGGTAGTGGTAGTGGTAGTGGTAGTGGTAATGGTAGTGGTAGTGGTAGTGGTAGTGGTAGTGGTGGTAGTAGTAGTGGTAGTGTTAGTGGTAGTGGTAGTGGTAGTGGTAGTGGTGGTAGTAGTAGTGGTAGTGGTAGTGGTAGTGGTAGTGGTAGTGGTAGTGGTAGTGGTGGTAGTAGTAGTGGTAGTGGTAGTGGTAGTGGTAGTGGTAGTGGTGGTAGTAGTAGTGGTAGTGTTAGTGGTAGTGGTAGTGGTAGTGGTAGTGGTAGTGGTGGTAGTAGTAGTGGTAGTGTTAGTGGTAGTGGTAGTGGTAGTGGTAGTGGTAGTGGTAGTGGTGGTAGTAGTAGTGGTAGTGGTAGTGGTAGTGGTAGTGGTAGTGGTAGTGGTGGTGAGAGAATTTTCATTTTCTTAATGTTCTGGTATGTTTTTAGTAATGCTGTGTATAGTTTTCTGATTATTTTTGGGGCTTAGTATCTTTTTTTTTTTTTTTTTTTTTTTCGTATTGTCCTGATTATAACTTTTTTTTTTATTATTCTCTGACTATGTATTATGAATGAGGTCTAAGACTACTTTTAAAAAGTTGATAGATTTGAATTTTGCTTTTTGCGACCTTGTAAATCATACATGACACATTTTGAAGGATCCACTGAGCTGGAATAGTCTTTTTTTAGCGCTTTAATACCATTCCATGCCATTTGGAACGTTTTCAGAGTTCTAGCGCTTCTAGTTTTAGCGTATGCATCAAATATTATTGCTATTTTCCCACTCATTTTGCACAGTTTTGGCACTAAAACAAACATTTTCGAGGGCTTCTAAAGACAGTGCATTTCTATGTGAATGTATATAGGTCTCTAGGACACATAGTTTCAGGGTATGCATCATTGCATTTTGTCTCCTTTTGCACTCATTTTGCGCCATTCCTAATGCTGGAAGAAGTCAGCTCAAGCGTTTTAAAGGTATTCCGTGTCATCTTCAGGTTTATAAATCTCTATGGGAGATAGTTTCAGGGTGTGCATCAGATATTTTAAATATTTTTCCACTCATTCAACAACTTTAGAACGGTTCGAAATGTATTACATGAAATTTTGAGAGTGTTTAGGACTCTAGGACACATATTGTCAGGGGATGAATGCATCAGGCATTTTAGATTTTTTTTCACTCATTTTTGGCCATTTTTCGCGCTACAACAAACCCCTTTGGTTGGTTTGAAACGCATTCCATGTCATTTTAAGGGTATTTAGAAGTCTAGGTAAAGCCTTTATCGGGGTATACATCAGCCGTTTTAGCTCTTTTTTCTGCCATTTTGAGCCATTTTGAGGAGGCTTATGGTTCTAAAACAGGTGTTTAAGCTATTTAAGCGATGTTTTTCAGTATTTTGAAGTGTCGAAGCATTTTCACACTTTTAAAGTCATTTTAGGACATTTGCTTACTTAGCTGTGCGGAAACTGGTGGCACATTACCTTCTTACTAAATGAAATTAATTTACTCAGAATGACCCTACAACATTAAGATTTACAACCTGTGACAGCTTGTTGCTGCCGCTACACAACTATATCACATATGCCGCTGTGCCGTGGAGGACTTCCCACAATACTGAAATTTCCAATTACAAGCACCGTCTCCACAAAGCCACAGCTACCTCGATTTTTAACAAATAAATAAACAAGAAAACTACAAAATTTAAAATCTTAAAAAAATAAATGATCCATTCATCTTTTGTTATAACCTGCTGTTTCCTCTCCATTATTCTAAGAGTGCATACTGACTAGGCGGTCACGTGACTTTAGGCCTACCTTAGCTAGTTTTTGTGTTTTGTGTTCGAGATACCCATATATTTCATATACGTTCGTTAAAAGGTAAATCACATATGACACTATCGTTTATTGGTTCCAATATCTATTAGAGCTTTCATGTAATTTCATTTTCAGAGGACATAGATTTCTATCTAAACGAGAATTTGCGTGTAAATATGGAAGACAGCGGCTAAAATTATCATACGTTTCCCCCGTTATTTCTCATTAAAACATTCAGCAGGTTAGTGCGTATGTACACCTTCCGCTAAATCAATTTTAGGTATACTGTTATTCATTTCTAAGGCTTGGTATGTTCTTTCCAGCCTTACTACGTCACCTCTTAGTAGCAGCACTGAAAGAATCAGTTTTGGCATGCCTAATCTATTAATTATCGAAAGGCTCAGACATTTCCCCCAGGGGTTTACTGCGGTAGATACGAGTTTGTCGCGCTTGGAGACCCGAGACCGTCGGCCAGAGTTCCTCTAACTGATGAGGGAGTCTACAGAAACGCCTCAGTTGAGCCTTTTCTTCTCTCAGTGACCAAGAAGGGTGCGCAACCTAATATACTGTTTTTTTTTTTCGTTTCACCTAAACGGGTGTTTGGGATCTAACCCAGCCCTAGGCAACTGGCTAGGACTAAGTATTATATTTAACTCCAGAGTGACTGATACAGCTTAGCTTTACTTAGCTTACATCTACGGAGAATATCAAGTTTGGTATTTAACCCACTTTTACTTTTTGAACTATGCTGTCCACACACACGGACATGTTTCTAAAATGCTTATTTTTAATTCAGAGGCTTGAAACATTATTTCACATCAAATCTCTCTATCTAATATGTTCGCTGTGCAGGGTGCTATAGAAGGTAATTGTCACCCTCCGTGGTGTAATGGTTACCATGCTAACCTCATATACCCAAGGTCGCGGGTTCAAACCTGACGGAGGACGATGAATTTTTTCGGGAGTAAAATCCATTAGTATGGCTTCCTTTGGAAGGGAAGTAAAGCTGTTTCTCCCGTGTCGTAGATTTACAGCACGCAAAAGAACCTCAAGCCTGATAGAGATGCCTCTGAGGAAAATTAAGTGGTTTTTCACGCCCAATTTACAATGGGACGCTGAGAACCATAGTAGTTAAAGAGCGTACATAAATAACACGCCATTTACATTTATTTTAGAGAAGGTAAATATGACGTTTAGAGATAACATATCATTGGAATAAATTGGCTTGTACTGCTGTCTGAACTCGAAGCCGGGAAAGAGTCACATATAAGTTGGAAGTTAAAAAACAGGTCACAGAAAAAGCACATAACATTTTCCGTTGAGGTAAACCAAGTAATTCATTTCTAGGTCTCTTTCATATGCCTAAGACCGAAAATATACTAAGCAGACTCATACATTCTCGGTGTTGAATGTATCATGCCGTTTACCCCGAATCACCCATAAACCTCTAAGTTCATTATTTCTATGCCAATTCCAGAGGTTTTCTTCATATATTGGAACATTGAGCAAGAGCACAGTTAACGTTACTTTTTGAAACGTTTATTTGAACGTTAGTTGCGTGTACACCGTTATTGTAATTCCAAATCATATCGGTAACTAAATCCAGCTATTAAGCGCTCTGCTCCAATTACCTTACAAAAGTAATCAAAAGAAGCCGATAAGATTATTGTTGTGGCGAGTAATAACACTTGCGACTGTGGTAGGTGCAAATTTAAGTATAATTAGCCAACAGTACATCACGGCGAAAGTACAGAGGTGGTTGTGCCGATTCGGTGAAAGGAATCACCACCGGGCAGGCTGGTAAAGCTCCAATAGCAAGACGGATAGCCTGATTACAGAGAGTATCTAATCTTCTCAGCACAGATGGTGGTACTGAAGCATAAAATGTGCATACGTAATCCACTTTGAATCAGTCCAGCCACGATAAACCAACAGCAACACTATGCGATCCGATCCGTCCCCCAAAATTTTCCCCTTAATATCCGTAAGATATTTAGGGAAAGGTCTCATTGCACTACCAGTTGTGCCATATGTGGTGACAAGCAAGGTTTTGACCGGATATCATTTCACGAAATGTGCATAGAGTAGTAAATCTGGATCAAGTCGAAA
Source organism: Hymenopus coronatus (assembly GCA_030762935.1). Lineage (NCBI taxonomy): Eukaryota > Metazoa > Arthropoda > Insecta > Mantodea > Hymenopodidae > Hymenopus > Hymenopus coronatus. Next base: position 291,835,577 of record CM060900.1, read on the forward strand.
GCGAAGACTGTAATCGCCGCCTAAAACTCTAGAAATTAAATCAGAGCAACCTCTTAGTGGAGAAACGAAAGCCGTTTTTAGAATTCCAGTGCAAAAGATTACCTACATACTGCTGCTGATGGCGTTGCAAAAATGGCGTACGCTGAGATTCCAAAATACGGCAATGTTGCCTACGAATAAGCAGTACAGTAGACCTGGGGAAACATATTTCGATATAAAATAAATCGCTATAGCAAACAGTGTGATGCTTTAGTTCTAAACCCTTTAGCACTCTATTTACCTGAATAAAAAAAGTTGATAAAACCGAGCCGACACCCACTCGGAAAGCGCGGTCCTTCATGCACACCTGAATAAATAACGATGGTTGTCAACATATATTCCAGTTGTGTAGGGAACATAATATCCCAGCTCCATAAAATTCGTCATAAGCGTTCTCAAGGTCAAGAAATATCGCAATTTTGTGTTAGTTCTTCATAAATCCGTTCATGATCTACGTCAATAGTGATGCAAGGTGACCAGATGCTGACCGACGTCATCGAAAACCTCACTAGGGTTTGGCCAGTAGGGGGTCAGATTCACGCCTCCACATCAACCGTCCATTAATCAGGCATTCCATGGCCTTGTAAACACAAATGTTGGGGAAAAATAGGACGGTAGCTGTAAGGAAGATGACGGTCCTTTTGAAATTTCAAGATGGTATGAAGGTGGCCTCCGCCATTTTTCGGAAGTATGGCGTTAACCCAAACACCATTATAGACCTCAGGCAGGACCGCTTTACCCTCAGGAGATAGACATTGCACATTTAGATATGGCTTCCATGTGGACCCGGGCCGAAACTCGCGAAAATAAGTGTGCCTGGTTTAACTGTGCCATGGTGAAAAAGCGATTGTAATCTTTAAGGTTTCCGGAACGATAGCATACCCCATGGCCACACGCCATAGCTAATCCCATTCGACAGATGACGGCGTTTGTCAATTAAATGAAGGTACATACTTGCTCCATTTCGCCTTTTTCCTATCTCTAATAATTTGCCTGGATTTGGCATACAGCTTTTTATATTGTATAAAGCTATGTAGTGTATGGCGACGCTGGAAAACCGCAGAACACGCATGCGAGTACGAATGGCATTCCACCATTCACTCGTCTATCAAATAACCGGAAATCAATAGGTTTGAAAATTTGACCGCAGCTAAATATATTCACTATGTAAGGTATTAGACCTAAAATTCACAGAGTCGTGTTCATCGTACTAAAAAAAAAGGGCCAAACAGGACCTAACGTTCTAGTTTCCTTGACCTGACCTCCATCTAGGTGCATGTGTGGAACATACGTCTTGGGTTGAGAAACCGATAAGACTTGGAAAGTGATCACTGAAATGTAAGTCAGGGGTCATATTCCATTGCAAGGAAACCGCCAAATGTGGAAGACAATCTGTTATATTCAGGAGTGGAAAGGTTATTGAAGACATCAGAAACAAATGTCAGCTCTCCATTATTCAGGATAACTAGGTTATGATGCACCAAGAGATTGGCTATTACCTTACCCTCTCACACAAGATCGAGATAAGCCTGAAAATGGCTGCTCAGCATTAACGTCGCCTACCAATAGAAAAGGTGTTGGTACCTGGGAAAGTAATTCTTCTAAATTGGTGAGCGATAGGTTTCAGATGAGAGCTGATATATACACACATGCGCGCGCGAATGGACTTCTCTATGTCTAAAATGCGTTTTTAAGTGACTTCAAGGTAAATTTTTGACTCGGGGGGTAAGCATTGTGTGCTTTTCTTAATACAGAAGTTCCGGGTTCAATCGGGTGGGGGGATTTTGTTCTTCAACCCGAATACTTCTGCCCCCATATGGTTTGGTAGTATGAATATGGAAGTGGATGTGCGTGTGTTTAACGGTTAAGTTAATAACTCACTCACGTGTGCGCGAGCAGAGGACAATGTTTGGTAATGCTTTCTCAAAATACTGAAAATACATATTTGGTTGCTACTGTGGTACAATAGTCAGTATTTTGGGTTTCGCTTAATCCATAAGTCCCGGGTTCAATTGCCGGCTGGGAAAGAGGAACTTTTTCTTTTAACGAAAATGATTCCCTCTTCCACACAGAGCTTGGAAGTAGAATGTCGGAGAGTTGTGTGTGTTAAATGGTAGTTAGTTATACACAAGCTTGCGTGCACAAGCCATTGATTGCGAACAGTGGTTTTGGTGTTGCCTAACGGTCAAATTGTGATACTTGTATGTTCTAAAATACCCGCTACAATTGCATGGCAAATGCTTTGATTGCCTTGAGGATGAGTTTGGTGTTTAAGTGTAAGAACATTGAAGTGATTTCTTCATTTTCATAGGTTTAATTAAATATGATTCTTTCAGAAAGCATATGATTTTTAAACTATACTTATTCTTTGGATAGCATGCTCCGTTTCTTTAATCACTAAATCGTTACTTTCCATTAAGAACTCGCAAAGCCCAAGCATGTTTACTGCATTTTCTATTCCGGTATTAAAAAATACACACTTGGAATACAGACTCGATACGTTTACATTTTAGACCAGGATGAGAATACTCTTTCTCACTAATACTTAATTTCTTTGGAGCGGGAATACCTCCTCAGACCTACGCGTTATTTTTGGCTGTCGGCTTCCTTATGTCGTCATCTGCACGCCTGTTCAGGATATAGCCTGTTTGGATGGATTTCATACTCTGCATGTTCATTCACAATATTCAAAATAAAAAATGCTTGCTTCACACGAATAAGTCTCCAACACTGAAATATTTTTAACAATGAAGATCCAGTCTAGCTTCGTTACACATTAATGTAACGAATGTTACATGCTCTTCTTATGCCTCGAAACGGATGTTCAAAACACAGGCCTACGTTCAAACAATATGTATCAGAAAGGGCACATCATGCATTATACACATCCATCAAAGAGCTTGTTCCTACCATCTGCTTTCTTCTCCTTTTTTGTCAATCTGCAATGTGAGGACATAAGGAATCTTAGAAGTAATCATACACGCTCTTACATAGCTGATATGAAGATCTGTCAGCATGCGGTGCTTTGCATGAATAACCCTGAAACGCACACATAAACATGTCTATTAAACAAAGAGGTTTAATATTACATATACTAGAAAGTATATTCTTCCTATGTTAAATTTTCAGAATTAGCCTCTAGTGTAAGAGATGAAATTTTTAAAATTCATAAGCAATAGAGCATAATCATTCTGCTTTAGATGCTTTCACCACAGTGTTCAAGGCTCTACTTTAGTATACCCCTCCTCTTACTCATCAAGATCTTATCTTTAGTTATCCAGCTCATTCAAAGCAAGAGCATCGGTTTCTCACAAGACTTCTGCAACAGAAATATTTATTTAAAATTCTTAATCGTTTACGTATTTTAAATCGCTTTATTGGCATGATATTCATTCTTATACTGACGGTTTCTCTGGATGATGCCGCAACACTCTGCGAGTATTCAAGAAGCTGCAATACTTGTGAGACTGATACATGTAAGCAGTGGACTTCATCCACCCATCAAAGGTGCCCCGATGACACTTCATGACATGATCACACACTTCCTCCTCTCTACTTCCCCACCGCCATTTTCTGCTGCGGTTTGCCACATCCGTGGTGCCGCATTAACCGCAACTTCCTTGGTATTAGTTTCTCTTAGTGGTGAGGGAATACGATTAAACGCCCATCCACATGTAGGCCGTAGGTGGAGACCACTCTTGGTGGAAAGTTATATTCTGGTTGTTTGGATGTCGAGTACCATAGCCTCGGGTTTCTGTCTTTGCAATGGTCAACGAGGGTACGCTACCCAATACAACTCTTTGGTTTCTACTTCACCTAAACGGGAAGCTAAGGATTAACCCACCCCTAGGCAGGCGGGCAGGAATAGGTATTACATCAAACTCCAGGATGAGTGGGACGGCGATCACACTATATCCCCTGTATATTCCTGTTAAACCAACAGTGTGATCCCTAGTTGGTCTCCGTTGTGAGTGGGGAGCACTGGGATGAACATACTGTAATACCAAATTAAATACAAGCGCAATATGCTGTATTAGGAAAAGTAGTGGGGTCTATCTGTCCTTGGTCCCTGGTGGTAACTAAACAGAGAGAGGAAGAAAATTTATGTCCGAGTTCATTTGCTGTAAAATTGGGGTTAGACGAAATTACTGGTCTGGTTCAGTCATGCATAAATGCACGCAATAGTACACTCCTGGATGACACACTACATCATCCCAATCAGAAAACATACTAAGAGCCATTATATTAGGCAGATACCCGGTTAAGGGCGAAGTGACCAAGACCTTGAGCACCACGCACGGCGTTGTAACGGATTGGCCAATGAGGAGATTAGAGAATATCTGGCGAAAAAATGTTTCACATCTATTTATAGAGTTTAACACAAAGTAAATGTACACTGTTCTTTATCTTTGAATTGTAGAACTTCTTCGAAGGATTAAACCTTTAGTGCTGGCACGGTATGTTGTGGAAACCCCATACTGTACAACGCAACTCACCAGAAAAGCCTAACTTCATTACGTGACTGCCATTCCTGGTATCTTTATATAACTCCTACGCCTAAACATTGCATTAGAAAGACAGTTTACAAATACACTATTTCTTAAATTAGTTTAAAATGCATAGCCTGGGCATTCCCAGCACCCCACGCCAGCACTTGCGAGGTCTTCAGTGTGATTGACATAGTTTGCTCTAAATGCCACTCTTTGCTTATAATTCATTATATTTTTAACGCCTGTCAATCAACAATATTTTAACACACTGTTGTCCGCAATCCCGACATCCTTATCATTATTTGGTTATATGCTAGGAGTTAGTTTTTAGGCAACAGTTACATTGCAAAGTTACTATCATGTGTTCTTAGGAGGATAATGAGAGCAAAATACAGGCTTTGATTAGAGAAGTTGTAGAAGAGGATGACTCAGAAGCATTTGACAAATCTGATTCAGGGTGTGCTGATGATTGCGAAGAGGTGAAACATAACAGCGACATAGAAACAGATGACGGAGGAGGAGAAGAAGAAACTTTTCAAAATAACAGTGACTTTTCTATATTGGTAGAGACAAATACACAAAATAGTCAAAAACTCTTTTGCTAACAAATGTTCGAATAAGATATAAGAGCATAGATTCTCATCTTCCAAGCGTAAAAGAAATTTTAAAATGTGCCAAAATACCGCTGGAGTGCTTTATATTATTCTTCAATGACGACACGCTACAAAAGATCACTGAATACACAAACATCTACTTCAGAATGATTTCAGTGAACTTTGCCATCGAAAAGAAACATATGTCATGGAAATAAAGGCTTTCATTGGCTTATTATTCTTAGCAGGTTTTTATCGTACACGTGACCTGAAATTAAGGGATCTGTGGAACAACAATAAATTTGGAACTGATATATTCCATATCACAATGAGTTTATACATTTTCCTATTTTTGTTTAGATGTGTACATTTTAATCATCGTCGAAGCAGGAGAATAAGAAGAGAGACTGATCAACTTGCAGCATTAAGTAAAATCTTAAAACTGTTTCTAAAAAAATGTGATAATCAATATACTGAGTCAGAATATACTATCATTGAGGAGCAACCAGAGTCCTTTAGGGGAATATGCAGTTTTGGCAAAAATCCCCAGCAATCCAGCTAAATACGGACTGAAAATATTCACTCCTTGTGATGTAAGAACTTGGTATGCTCTGGCCATGGAAATTTATGCTGGAAATACACAGGCGGATCATATAAGGTGTTGAATTGAACACAAGATGTAATCCGTCTATGCCATTCCATCAAAAGAACTGGCCATAATATCACAGCTGATAATTGGCTTTGCAGTTACAGTTTAGCGGAAAAGCTAAAGGAAATGAGACTGACATCGTTAGCACTCTTCGAAAGAACAAAGCTGAGCTTCCTACAGAATTTGTGAACCTGAAGAAATGGGAAGTGGGCAACAGTTTGTTTGGATTTCAAAAAGATAAAACAATCGTCTTCTATCTACCAAAAAAGCATAAAAATGTTATTCTCCTTTCATAAATGCATTTCGATGACAAAATTGATGCCACTGCCGGGGATGGAAAGAAGCCAGAGATAATCACTGTGTAAGAAATCTCATTAAAGCAAGAGTTAACATATTGGATGAAATGTGCGCAACATTTTCAGCAGCAAGAGGAACTGCAGGATGGCTTGTGGTTTCATTTTCCGTCCGTTAGACATAAGTGGAATAAGTGCCCAAGTTATATATTCAAGTGATCCTCCACCAAACACCACCGTGAAGAAAGAGTTTCTTCGCGAAATTGCTGTTGGACTAATTACGCCGGCCATGCATAGAAGGTTAACTCTGTTTGTCCAAAGCCGTCCATCAAGAGAGAGGTATCCAAGATGATACAGGTGAAAGTTGAAAATCCTGGATCTTTAGTTAGAGGAACAAAGCGATATCCATTATTTCAAGGAATGAAAGAGGAAAAGATCAGGCGTGGAAAATGTGTGAAATATCCCGGAAGTAAGCTCATTGAAAGCAACTGTTTATGTGTACAGTGCTATAGGAAAATGTGTCTTTCACATAGGATTATAGTTTCCGATGATTGTTACAAGGAACATAATGTACAGCATGAACAGGATCCATAAAAACAAACCATGTAGAATTTTAGCTTGTGTTTCTTGCAAATAATAATCATGTCTTGGTGAGAAAAAAAGTAATAATTCAAGAACTCTGTTTATTTTTGGCAACATGCAACAAATGTTGATTTCTTTGCTTTTTATATTTTTTTCATTGGATTCATGTAATAAACCTGACTATATCTCAGTTTTGAAGATAGATAAAGATTACGAGAGCTCAAATTCTTTAAAATGATAAACAAAACTCGCCGGCACTAACGTTACGAAATTCCGTGCCAGTTGTGAAGGGTTAAGGCAGTGTATGAAGTCATTGAGGTTAGGCCCTATACTCTGATTCCACTCAGATGCTACAAGTGTCAGCAATTTGGGCACACATGCAATTTTTGCACAGGTCTGTCAATAAGAGTCAACCGTAAGCAATAATGCACGATGAAACTTGTAACCAAACTCCACCCTGTGCTAACTGCAGCGGTAAACATCCAACTAGTTCACACAGTAAAGCTCCCGTTTTGCACCGGATGGTGCGAAGCAGCAGATACGGGCTCAAATGTTGTCCTGCTCCGAAACCTGGAAGCTCCTGCTCATCCGTCAATACCAAATCCTGGCACTTATAGGTCAGCTGCCGCTGAACCGGTAACGAGACGGAAAATCACTACTCAGACCAACGATATAAACGGGCCACCGTAGCGGAGAAGATTATCGTATTCAGACCGCTGCCAAAACTTTCGACATCTACATCTGTAAAAACATCTGCGAAATCCGCCAATGTAAAGAGTAGCCCCGCAAAAGTGTCACCAAAATCTTCGATCTTGGGCAATAAGACTGGCAATCCTAACACGTATTCTGTACCAGAAGTAACTTTTAACATGTGTTATGTAAGTACCGATTTTCTGAAACAAACTGAAAAGTCTGCTCCTAAACCATTTATAGGGTACAAAAGTTCAGGCCAATTTACACGCATATTATCTTCTTAGGAATCTTGGGCGGGGGTGAGGTGGGAGGCAGATCGGTAATCATCGTGTTTGTCGATCAGTACCTCTAATCGTTTCGAGATTCTGAAACGGAAACGTTGTTGCGGAAAGAGCTCTTCCCCTGTAGAGGAGGTCAAACAGGAGGATGTTTCCCTTACTGCCAGTTGGACATTGCGTAGGCGGCAGGATCGTGCTCCTGAAAAATGATACTCTAACTGCGAAAAGTAATAAATCAAACCCATCTGTGCAGCCCTCCATGAAGAAACGTCTTTCTATTTAAAACTTTGCTCATGGTATAGACAATTGCTCTCCTACAACTGTACATACCCAGGATTAGACCACCTCGACCAGAACTTGAGCTTTTCCTCAACCAGAATGAGCCTTTGGTCGTAGCCTTAGAAGAGACAAAGCTCCGTCCAGAAGACAGGGTTACAATCAGACTCTTCTGCGCCGTGTGATTTATCGCCGCCGCAAAAGTGTGTTCTTGCAGAAAGAAGCACTACAATTCTCATCAGAGATGATAAATTCGCTGAACCGTGTCCTTAGAATCTAACATTCAGTCCGTCGCTGTAAGGGTTAGGCCTCCATCCACCAGATTCACTATCTGAGGTATATATCTACCTCCATTTGATCACCTCTTGCTCACGGATTTAGGACAGCTTGTTTCCCAGCTACCAACACATTTTCTGCTAGTAGGCGACTTGAGGGCCCACCACCTAATTTTGTGCTAAACTAGCGCTTCGGCCTGAGTTCCTTCCAATTAAGATTCAGATATAATCTCAAAGGTTCTCGTTTCGTACCGTAAGCCTTGGGGATTACGTTCTCCATTTCACCAGTTGGAAAGGCGGTGCAATTTTATCTTCGCAAAACTCATCACCTATCAAATTGGAATCCTGGCCCAATTTTGCAACATCTCTCTCCGAAAGATAATGATTTCCTGCTGGAGATCTTTATTCGTGTTTACGTCTTTATGATTCCCTGGAAAAGTGGCGAAATGCAAAATCATACCCATCTCGAACCAGGAAAGGTTATTGAGTTTCGTCCAGCTGCCGTCCCACTTTTCTCACCAGTTGCGTTAGCAAAATGATGGAAAGCATGATTAATAGACCGATGATATGAGAGCTGAAAGTTCACCATCTATTCACCAATTCAGTGTCGTTTACGTGACGTCGGACAGCGAATGACCAGCTTTTATCGCTATCAACCCAGATCATTTACAAACTTATCAAACACTGTCCAATATTTCGATGTTTTTGGACTTTGTGAAGGCTTATAGTTTGTATTGCCGAGAACGGATATTACGTATGCTACCCAACTGGAATAAACGTGGAGCCCTGCCGTTGCTCATTTAGAAGCTTATGAGGGACCGCGATTTCCGATAAAGGGTCAACTCTTGTTTTTTCGAAACATTTTGTTCAAAAGAGTGAAATGCCCGAGGGATCGGTGTTAAGGGTCATGCTGTTTCCTATACCGCATATTTCCTTCTCTGTGTTATCGTAAGTCTTTTGTCCTAATTAAACGTAGGTGACTTTCCCGTCTTTTCTACTTCACAGCTTACTCCTTCTTTGGAACGCCGCATAGAGTAACCTTTAGAAAATCTTTCAAAATTGTGTTGCAAAAACGACTCTCTGACTCCGTAGGAAGCGATTACCGTATTCGCTTCGAATTTTTCCAGATTTACTACCCTTCGCGGATTGGGTGAGATTCCTTGGGTTGATAATCGATCGGAAAGTTTGCTGGTCACCACATATAGTACAAATGAAAGCGGGATGTGGCCGTTACCTAAACATCGGATGGATGGTAAGTGACAAATGTTAGGGAGAGGATTACGCAGAGTTGCTACATATTTTTCGGGCTTTGATCCGATCCCAGTTAGAATACGAATGTGTCGTTTGTGCACAACTACGACCACCTGTGTTGAGAATATTAGAAGATGTCCATAATCAGAGCATCTGTGTGGCTGTTGGAGCTTTTCCCACCAGCCCGGTTTCGATCCTTTACGCTGAATCGGGTGATTACTGCAATTTGTCGTGAATTCCTGATGCTAATTATAGCTGCATGCCTGCACACATCCAGGGATCAACTCTTTTCTCCATAGCGAAAGCACTATATTGAAATGTCCAGCTCGTTTCTCAACAGATGAAGGGGTACGCATCTCGGTTACGTGCTTGATACTAAATAGATATACAAATGAAGGCATACCGGAAGTCTACTATGTCCGGTTAGAAGTTTTATTGTACTAAAATTACCTATTTTATGTACCCAAGGGAATAGATACACCGACGGTGCTGAATGTGCCTTTACTTAAAGAACAAAACTGTAAACACTGGTTAAAGATTTGAATCACTCGGTTTGTACCATAGCACATGCATTCATACATCAGAGAACCAATGCCATAACCGAAGTATAATCTATGTTCGCTGTTAAAATGTTGGTGGGTCCCTTAATATGAGCGGTTCCTTACTGCACTTCATAGTGTTCGTGAGCTGTAAAACTACCGTCATATCGTGCAGCGCTTTCAGAATTCCTTCCATATTTACCTCGCTTCAAGCGTTAAAGTGGAGTGCGTGGATTTCTCGTCACGTTGGCTTGTCGGGGAATGAACTGTTGGATTTGGCAGCACAGACGACAACCACATTCCCTATTGTCACGATTCGTTTTGTAACATCTGAACACTTGAGTCTTGTGCGAAGAGCAGCGCGTTTGCGCTCGCATACATAGTGGTCAACTCTCCGCGGAAACAATCTTAGGGAAGTGAAGGACCTCCCTAAGAACCGGGTAACTTCCACTCGAATATTTCGTCGGGAAGAGCACTTTGGGAGCCGGTCTTTCACATAGTAACCTTCTTAAGAAGGAACTGTTTCCCTCTATCCGCTCTACAGCGAAGCATTGTCCGTCATGTATTGCTAGGGGTGCTCCTCTAGAACAAATAGGAACATCTCAGCAAATTCTGGCTACCCTTGAGGAGATTCTGACGAATAATACATGAGCGGTAAATATGTCTTTAATTTTTATATCTAAAATTACTCTAACAATTAGGTTTTAGCTTTAACTGCAAATTACGATATATGGAAGAGCTGAGAGTGAGGTTTTACATTTTTAGTACAAGTGACTACTGCACCGCAAATTTCACTTATATTTACACCGTTTTGCTATGGATAGTGTTATGCAAATTCTCAGATTTATCTATCTGAGGTTTTCCCATGAACCACTTTTTACACTGGATTTTATATCCAGCTTTAATATTATTTTATTTACGGTTCGTTTTATTGGAATTTTGTGTGTTTGTTTTCACCACGATTGTTCTAAAAGGACGCTTATAACCTGTAATGTGTGCGCCTTTAAACATCATTCATAATCATCATCGTCATCGTCGTTATCGTCGTCATCAATATCAGTATCATCATCGTCATCATGTCTAGCCTTCATTAACCACCCACACACACATCATTTCCTCAGGTAATATTCATCCCCCATTCTACTGTACTGTTTAAACCTACCTCTTGCCATCTGGCAAGCTTGACTGCTTTCACAAACAATACTTCCCAGAGGCGTCTGTCTGACATCCAACGCCTGTGCCTATTGCTTACTTAACATATCTGGACCCGCCTAAACTCCAGTCATTGAATGGAGTGACTTCGATCAACGTATGCTCTATCGATGTATATCCCTTTCTATTTGAGAATCTTGTGTTAATTAATAAACTAAAACGTATTCAACACCCTACATCCCTCCCCCAAATTATCGTTAGTCTACCTCTGATACAACAAAGTTATCGATCAACTGGCGGTCATCTGCCACAATTGCCGATCGTATAACGATTCAGCGTTCATGTAATAAAGCGAAAGCATACAGCACACAATTGCTTACCTATCCAAGGATGCGCATTCATCATTCTCCTAATTGTACGACACATAATGTCTATAAGGAGATTAATTATTGATCACCTGAAAGAAAAGTTATGGACAACAGATCACTTGCTCATGCGTTCACACCGGAGCGGAGAAGAGGAAGAAGCAACACATCAAACACATCCAGGATATTCAGTGCCATTGGGTGATCCCCGGTGGAATTACAAACTCATTTACAATAATAATCCTACAGTTAATAATAGTAATACAAATTAATACTAGTAAATACAAATTAATGATATAAGTACAATTAATGCTATATACCTATATACATGGTTTTGAAATACCTAACCACCTATTCTTCAGTATAGCAATATTTAAGTCAATTACCAGCATATTTGCAAACAATTACTATGAAACCTCAATATAAATAGCTGTATATTCTATTTACTTCAAAAATTTACTTTCTATATATTGTCCCCCTCCGTGGTGTAATGGTTACCATATTAGCTTCATATAACCAAGGTCGCGAGTTCAAACCCGGCGGTGGATGATGGCTTTTTTTTTGTGTAAAATCCTTAGCATGGCTTCCTTCGGAAGGGAAGTAATTCCGCTGGTCCCGTGTCGTTGATTAACGACACGTAAAATAACCTCAAGCCTGATAGAGAGTCCTCTGAGCAAAATTACTGGGTCTTTCTCGCACAATTAAGAATGGAACGCTGAGAACCACAGCAGTTAAAGAGCGTCCAGAAATAACACGCCATTTCCATTCTCTTTTTTTCATTATCTAACATTCATTCTCTTCCAATAATCTCTAAATTCTTTTAGGTGTGAGGCCTGTTTGTTCTTCAGTATAGGAATATTTATATCAGTTACCAACATGCATATAAAGAGTTACTATGAAGCCTCAACATTAATATTTACAGATTTTTAATTATTTCACAATATTCACTTTAATTAATTATCGAATATTTATTTTATATAAATCATTCCTAATTTTTTAAGGGCAGAGGGTAGGCCTGAAAGATTGATACCGGAAAACCATTCCGTTTTTAATGGTTCTATTAACATAAGAAAATGTTCCTATGACGGTTCTGAACCTTCCATCCTTAATTTTATATAAATGTTGTTTCGTCCATAGTATGTCAGGTTTTCTAATCTTTTTCTAACATCCACACAGTGGCGGTCGGCCTTAATCTGCACAGGGGCACGTGGCTTCTCCATTATATTAGCAGGTAAAATGCTGTAATGTATAACGAAAAATTGTATAAATGTAATACTAGTGTGAATTTTCAGCACTGCTCAGTTGTAGTGAAAATAGTAACCGGCCTCAATTCTCGGACAAAGGCGATTTTGTGGTCATCCTGAGCGCACGGGCAGAAGAACTCAGTACCTTCAGATGTTGTTAGTTTGTGAGTACGGGGTACAAGTGGCCGATAGCGGAAGCTTTCTTTAGAGCACGAGAGCCTCTGTGGTCGTTTGACGCCCATAATGAAAGGGAAAATAAAAACCGACAACAAGCTAAGCTTAAAGTTTGAGTCTGATCAGCTGACAAAACAATTTAGACAAAAAAAAAAAAATTCCTCACGCCTAGGCAAAAATAATCAGAAAATGACTTTCAATGTCTTCTAGTCTGAAAACAACGTTAGTAGCTCAGATAGAGGGATGCTGGCGCAGAGGCTAATGCGCATACACGGGAAAGATAGGGAATTCAGGGAGGAGGGAGTCTCTAGCCAGAGCTCAGGACTAGGGCAAATGCGCACACATGGTAGATATAGGGAATTCAAGGAGGAGGGAGTCTCTAGCCAGAGCTCAGGACTAGGGCAAATGCGCACACTTGGTAGAGATAGGGAATTCAAGGAGGAGGGGAGGACCTAACCTAAGCTCAGAGTATTAGGTGCATTTTTCAGTCCTTTGCGGTCCTTTTCAAGGTTGGCTGCTTTGTTTACATACATTTTTATGTTGCTTTCCCAGAATTTTGAAAAGTTTAACGATCCTTAGTTCTGCTAGGTGCCGTTTGATGTCCTTTGTTTTATTATTTTGCAGTGTTTTACTGTGCTTTTTGAATGTGTAAAGAACATTTATAAGTTCGTTTTAGGTTTTTGGAGTGCTAGGACAGCTTTTTCGAATGCTTTTAATGACATTTCATATCATTGGGAGGGTGTTTAGATCTCTAGGTCAGCTGTTTCGGGGTACTCATCACACATTTTAGCTCTGTTCAAGTGATTTCACGTCATTTTAGGGGGTATTTAGGGCTCTTTACCCCTTTCCAGGTGTTTTTGCACATATTTTAGATTATTTTCCATGTTTGCTATTGATTTTTGACGTTTATGTAAGAATTTTAGTACGCCTTAAGATTAATCTTCAGCGATTGTAGTGTTTTCACCTGCACTTTTTGGGGGATTTGTAAGATGATTTTAGTAGCGCCACTATTCTTTAGTATGCTTTTTAATGCCATTCAATGTCATTTGGAAGATGTTTAAGACTGTAGGACAACTAGTTGTGCGCCATTCTTCAGACTTTTTTTCAGCTTTTTTCAACTGAGTTCATGTCATTTTGTGGGTATTTAGAGTTCTATAGACATGTATTTTAGACTTTTTCAGAGTTTTTCGGACTTTTTTTTGCTCATATTTTACCTTATTTTACAGTATTTTCTAATGCCTTTAGCACCTTTGCAAGCATTTTTGTAAGTTTTTAGACCATGATTTCAGTGATTTTAATGCTTTCTTATACATTTTCAGGATTGTATGGTTAGTTTTAGCGCAGTCTCTTCTTTAATATGTTTTTAAGGCCATGCCAAGCCATTCTATGAGGTTGTTTAGGCCTGTAAGTCAGATTCAGGGTATTGATTAGTCATTTTAGACCTTTTCCATACATCTCGAACAGTTTTGTTGGTATATATGACACTTAAATGATCAGTTTACCCATTTTCAGACGTTTTATTAATATTTTAGAGATTTTGCAGTGTTTTATAATGACTTAGACATTTCAGCACATTTTGAGTATACTTTGCAGTATTCTGCAGATTTGTGTAGTAATTTGTGCCCCCTTACAGATCATTTACGACTTTTAAGATGTTCAAAAAATTAGAATAGTATTAAAATCTTAGGCAATAGGTATTTCAACCCAATTTGAACGTATTTTTTTAAACTTTTTAAGAACTTTTGACAACGACAAAGGTGTACTGACGATATTTTTGTATGTTTAGGAGGACTTTAAACGTATTTAAGGCAATGTCAATTTCCTGCGACCTTATATCCCTTTTCATACGTTTGATGGTGATTTGCTACATTTAGTGGCGGTTTACGCCATTTTTCTACAACAATTTCATGTATGTTTTGTAGTAATTAGTGTCATTGTTTCAGTGTTTCAGACGGTTTTCACACTATTTACTATGTGTTATAGAATTTTCATAAGTTCCAAAATGTTGTGGTCGCTTTTTTAGCCAACCCGACATTTTACAGTTTTATAACATTTTCCATAGTTTATTTCCTTTATGATCATTTCTGTATTGTGTTTTCGTATTTTGCAATTCTTTCAGAATAATATTATATCCTTTATGCAGGTACTAACTTGTGAGGCGAGGGGAATATGTTTGCAGGGTTTCCAGCATTTCTTGTAAGTTTAACATAACCTAAGTTTACAGTTTTTAATTTTTTTATTTGTATGGTGTTTCTCTCTTTCAGGCTGTCCCCAAAAGTACGGTCTAAGCCTTTGTTGTCGAGTTGTTTATTATTTTGTGAATATCATGTTTACGTCTTTTGTTGTTTTTTTAATGCGTTTTCTTTTAATCTAGATGTGGTCCAGCCAATTTTTCTCGTTATTGTCGTTGTTGTTGCTGCTGCTGCTGTTATTGTTGAAGCGTTGGGGATGTTTTCTGAGCTCTGGCCAGTATTTTAAACTTTTTTATTCTATTTGATTTATATAAATATTATACCTCTCCTCTTTTAGCTGGGCTTGAGACTAGCATTAGAAATGTATTCTAATGGCAAAATTCCCGCCACCTCTCATTCTTATTCTTCTTTCTTTATTTGTGTTTTACTAGGTGCATGGGAGTGTTTGCAGTGTAAACTTCAATTTTCCTACTTCGTTGCCGACGATGAGCAATGCATGTAGCATTCTCTCATTATACGTTCACAGCTTTGTAGTGACCATAAGCATAGCTGATATTCCATCATCAGCATGTCTTTTATCGTCATGGGGATATAGAACGATTTTTTTACTTTTACAGACGAAACATTATGCTGTTTAGATATGATCAAATTCATAAAAGTTCTTACTTTTTATTTATTTTTAAGACAATCCACATAACTATCGAATGTGATGAACTGCTTAATAGCGCTTCGTTTTATACCTTTAATACCATCAATATCGTGAGCATACATCTTAGGTTTCAGTCCGACAAAACGTTGGCTGATTTTTCCGTTAGCTTCGTCTTCAAACTTGTCAAGCACCTTTTTGTTCTGTGTGGAGTAGCACATGTGGTTTGCAGGGTAATCAGGTGTATCCAAATGTTCAAGAAATTGCATTTTGTCGTGGTATATGTCAGCGGTTGTGCCTGGATGAATGAAGGAATCCGTATCCATATACATAGGCTTCAGGTTTTGAACCTCAATAATACGGCAATAACACATCATATTGGTATGAGTACATGAGCGATTTTGACACATCCAGTACGCTCATTCCGATGTATATTGGCTTGTTGAATATACTCTGCCGCGATGCCATATGCACTGATGCAAAATTAGGTCCATATATATTTCTGTCAATGAATGTTGGCTTAGCAATCAGCATTTCCAATATCTTCACGTTTGTAACAAGGCGCATTTTCATGCGACTATGTATATTCTCCATGGTTTTTCCAAACATAGAATTGTTGAAGAGCTTGTACAGGTCCTTCTCAAAGTCATTTCTATCCTGTTGACGCAGCTTGTTGTTAAACGCTATGTAAGGTTTTAACCAACATGATTGTTGAAATTGTAACATTAGATGGATTTTTGCAAGTCGTAGTCTATGTGAGAGTGCCTGTTTTAACGCCATGTAATGTACAACATACTTCCTCCTGCTTCCAAGTTGCGCAATTAATTTCTTTACACTTGAATTCTTAAGCTTCGGACACTCAGGCAAGAATGGTAAATCATAATGAAGATCGTAAAGCTCAGTAGGGTAATCCACATCAACTTCGAATATATACCCAAGGGGATCAACTTCTTTTAATGCTTCTATATTAATACTATCAGGAAAAACTCATTGAAATCCTCCACAACGCAGTGGATGCTGCATAGCCCATCCATATTGGTTATTTGCGTCTTCGTATGTAATGAATTGCGTTGGTTTATCAGGATCAAACTCCTCCAAGTAGGTGTTGTTAGCGTGGGCATACCGATGAGACACTTGACATAGTCCTCCTCTTATGCCAGATTCTACCATGAGAAGCTGTTCATAATCCAATAACAATTCTAGCTCAATCCCGGTATAAAAAGCATAGCATCCCAGGTAAGTCCCGGAGATGTAAAGTAATGTGCAGGATAAACTTAATGAGTATTCAATGTCTGCCCTCTGAAGGTTTCAAAAACATCAGCGAGAAGATGTACATCTGAGGTTAAGTAGAGGTCACTGTACTGTCCCAAACTTTGGATTTTAAATTGTCTCCATACGTTTTTGGCATGTTCCTAATCTTGATCATTGATTTCCTCTTCATTTAATTTATTGTAGAACGCTCCTTTGGGGGCAAGCACGTTTCTTTCAAAACGCGCCATGACGTGATGTAATCATAGGGAAATATTCCTTTGCGTGTCACCAAACCAATCTTCTTTTCTTCAAAGTATTTGCATGTCTCAGGAAACGATGTAAGGATTTTTGCTAGTTTATCCAAACTTGAACTGAGAAAACGGTATGTGTCCACAAACCGAAGCTTAATATCTCCAACAAGCTTCGAGATTGAAATATATTTTTCTTCTGAGCCAGGAATCACCTCTACTCTTTCACTTGTACAACCTAACTGTTTAACGATGAAATGAAAATCATATCCGTTTAAGTTGTTAATGAAGACACGAACATACTTCTATGTTTTGCAGGCTAGATTGCATTCATTATGAAGACTTCCGCGATATTCACCAGCCAATTGGTCATTGTCCCTAAATTTCCAGTTTTCTGCAGTGATATTTTTAGTACACAAGTAGCATTCGGTAGAAGACTCGAAATCCTCCTGTTGCAGAAGCGATAGTTTAAGACGTTTAGTAGATTTGTATATACTACTAATCTTGTTTGCTAGAGATATTAGATAATCCGTCAATTTTTCCGCAGCATCATATCCTCTGTGTTCATAAGGGACAATAGGAAGATCAGTTGGCAGCTGTTCAACAGATGACTCAGGTTTGATGTAAACAGCGAAACCTTTTGGAGAATGCTTCTGATAATACGTTGTATAGGAAGCTTCGGGATTAGACTCCCATGAGTAAATTGGACTAAGAATTCTTTCAAAATCTGCACAGATGGCATACGGAAGCTTTAACATCCGTTCTACATTTTTAAACTGAATGATAGAAGTTTCCTTTGTAGGCATAACTATCCTAGCGATAGCATGCTGCCTGCATGCTATCTTTCGTTCTCGAAAAAGCTTCTCAAAGTGCGTGATATATACATAGTGATGCGTACCATTTCTATCACTCAGCAGGAGGAGGTCCCGGTGATCAGGCACTTCTTCCTCTACAACCTTTATTGGAAACACTACTGTCTTTCCATGCAGTCCCAACACGTTAATAGGTATATTATTTTTCTTTTCAAATGTCGGGATTTCAGACAATGCGTAAGAAACGTGATGCATGAGAACTCATATTTTTCCTCGAGTATCTTGTATTTGCTGACACGTTGAGGGTCCTTTTCAATGTCTTGTGCAAGGATAGCGTACCAAAATCACCTCTCATCACGATGGTTCAGGGGGTTGACACACACATTCTTTGCTTCTACAGATGCAGATAGAGGAATATAACTGCTTCCACGAAGGGGGTTGTACTTGTTATTTCGAAGGCGTATCCCCTCCACAGCAAGCAGAGGCCAATTGATTTCTTTAAGATGTGATTCTTCCATTTCAGCATCCAGTTTCTTGAATTTCGTTTCCAACATGGCGTCTAAATCAGTTTCTAGAAATACTGACTGATTCCTGGTTTTGTAGGTCTTGTCTGTAGTTTCTCCAGCACTGTTAACAACTCGGCATTCCACAAGCAGGTTAATCTTCACAGCTTTATGCATGGCCAGCTCTTTTTGAATAGATTGTATAATCCTATGTTTAGCTTCCTGTAGGTAAGTCTTCATGTCCTTGCTTGAATTGCTTCGGATGAAGTAAGATTTAAGAAGTCCTTCAAACGTCGTCTCATATTCTTTCACGTCACACTCATTATCCATTGTAGTTAATAGTTGGTGTCTGGTAGGCTCAGTTTTTGTTTTCTTCAGAGCCATGCCAGCACCGCAATGCTCTTCACGTCGCCTCCAATTGTAGCTGTTCCCGAAGATTGTAGCACAGTGTTTACATTTGAAGAGTTGACCGCAACTCATTACATGCCGCCTCTTGTCATAACTCCTTAGAAAGCTTTTGCCACACTTAATACAGCTACAGTCAGAAGAAGCGTTCGTAGATGCTTCGTTGTCCGTCATATTCAGCACGTCTCTAACCTGATAAATTCTACTAAGCATGATTAAAAGGTCCAGCAATTTTCTCACCGTAACACGTTCTTGTCGCAATTGATATGTAGTTTTATTAAGAGGAGTTAATATACTCAACTCGATGCAAACTGCCGCAATGAAGATCTGCTTTTTTTTTTTTTTTTTTTGGAAAGGGGATACAGTAAGAGAATTGGAAGGTAGAAAGAATGGCTTATCTCGCCATTGGGTGAAGTGTGGGAGGATATAGGATAGGAAATGTAAGTGGGGTATAATGGTGTTCCGCAATAGCACCTCCGTGAGTAGCGGTGAATTTGCTATTGCTGCTGCCTGAGGGGCTACAACAAGGAAAGGTAGGCTTGACAGTATATAAACATGGCCCGAAGGCCCTGAGTATAGCGCTAGGGAGTCATTAGGAGTTGGTAGTGACGAGTTTTAATCATCTTTTAAGAAGTGAATAATTTGTGTGCTTCGGGGCGTCAGCGCTAGTAGTGATGTCTGGTGTACTGCGTGTTTCGGGATGTGTGTAAGGGAATGAGTTACTGGTGGAAAGGTCCTAAAGTATCTGTCGCTGTCTGTTTGCGACTAGCTCTGCTACGTTGTTGACTATCAGCTCCTGGCTATCAAGAACTGAAGTGTAGCATTTGGTGATCTCGTTGGGTTGTCGTCGAGCTTTCTTGTGAGCAGGTTTTCCAGTTGTGCAAGGCGTGTTGGCAGATTCAGTTGTTCAGCATGGAGGTCCTGGATGGCCTCCATGATCTTGGTGTTAGCATCGTAAGTCTCCTGAAGCAAGGTGTAGATGACATTGAGACCCATGAGGAGCTCAGACGTGTCCTGCGGTTGGTCCTGGGCTTTGGCCTCAGTGTCCTGAAGTTTGTGTGAAGTAGTGGTGTGAGAGTCTGTGATGGCTGCGGTGATGGCAGTCAGCGCTTCCTCCAGCAGATTCAGCCGGGTGCTGATATGCAGGACCTCGGAGTGCAGGTCCTGCACGGCGTCCTTCACGGTGGTGTCGGATGGCGCTGGTGCCTGAGGGGTGGTGGTGGCTGAAGGCGTCTGTTGAATGGTGATGATGGCTTCTGTCTGAGTAGAGGTGGCGGTGGTTGTGTTCCTCGCAGTTTCGGCTGAGGGTGTGGTGGCGGAGGCTGGTGTCAAGCGCTGGCGGCTGCGAGGATAGAGAGGGCACTGCGCCTGTCCTGTGAAGTGGCCAAGGCCATCATAGGTGGCGCAGTACCGGCGTCGGGTCCGTAAATCATGGGCTGCGCATTGAGCTGTCGAACTTGGCGCCCCATAGTAGTGGCACCGCGGGGGCTCTGCGCAGGTGTCAGTTGTGTGGCCGAATGCGCAGCAGCGGTGGCATGGTGAGGGTCGGGGTTCTCGGCTTGCCTCAATACTTAGGCGCCGCCCAAACATGGGCAGGCCCTTGCGCAGGGCAGCCTCAAGGTCCCCGGCCACGGCGAGCTCAATCCGGACCAGAGGAGACATCCCTCTGGCGGACATTATCCTTGTGGCCCTCATTACTGAGGGCCAGTACTGGCGAGCTGCGACGGTGATGAGTCTGGTGGTCAAGTTTCTAGGAACACCTCGTATGACTGCGGTATACTTTCGGTGAAGTATAGACATACCCTCCTATTTATACTAACGGCACGGACATGCTAGGTCCTGGGTTTCCTGCTCTAGCTAGTACTCTTATTTTAGAGGCTTTAAGAAGTTAAATTATATATCGGATACATAATTCTCCATGTTTTAATAGAATATATAGTTTTTATATACCTTTTTATCTGCACAAACCCATGAATTATCATATAATTGAGGATTAAGCATGTGCAGTTGAAAGTTTAACATTCATTTCCCGCTGTTGTTCCCCATCAAAGCCGTCCGACAGGTTATTGCATATGCCTGTCCCCCAAAAACCGGTTTTTATGTTTTAACACCAGACATGTTCTTCGCATCCTCATATGTCGCTATCCAGCATTGCCCCTAAAAACAAGTTTTAGCTTGTATATTATGATCAGACACGCTCTCCTTCCACACCATCCACTGCCAACGATAGAAGGATTGCAGCCAAAACAAATGTATTCGCTTTCCCCACTAGTACAGCACACCCATATCTTAGAGGTCTTCAGAAGTTAAATTATACGCCAGTCACATGTTTAATTTACGTTTTAATATTTTTTTTATCTTTTGTATACCTTTATACAGATAAATCCATACATTTTCATTTAAACTAGTATTTTGCGAGTGAAGTTGGTAGCCTGCCAGCCGTTAGCCTGTTGTTTCCACATAAACGTTGTCCAACAGGTTAGTGCATCTACCTTGCGCTAAAAATCCTGTTTTCGTCATACTTTCACTAGTTTTAAGTTTCTGCTTTCGTATATATCCCCAGGGCAGCATCGTAGACATACCCTCTATTAATTCAAGGACTTTTTAGTATAGTTGCATTTTCTCAAAGTTTTCGGTATTCGAAGCCTAGACCGCAAGGATTAGGATGTTGTATATAGCTAATTCGCATATTAATACATTTATATACGCGTTCCAGGGTTATTTAGCTTTAAAACTTGTAGTGCACATAAATTCCTAAAAAGTCCTGTCATGAAAGAACGGGAATCGAACCCGTGTTCTTTTTATAAAGTTATTAAACAGTTTGATATTCCGAATAGTAGCCCTTATTGTCTATATTTATTTAAGATATATAACACTCTTAGTTTAGAAGTTATAAAAACGGACTCTTTATGGACTCGAACTAAGATCCTAATCTTATCTTTTTTATTTGTACCAATATTGAAGAACGGAGAGACGGGCATCCGTTTCCGCTGTATTCGCTCTCTTCATCTCCATTCGAGTTATTCGCCTTGGAGTTAAGGTCCATTAGAGTTAGGGATCGAAGCGGGTCCTTTAGACTAAGGAGTACTTAGAATCTTAAATGCATATGCTAAAAGCATCAATATACAAGTTTTCCTGTTAATGTTGATCTAATAGTCGAGCATTACGCTCCAAACTTAAAATGTCTTCGAAAGTTATAAATTCCAACTAAGGACCTTCAACCATGATTTATTCTCACAACCGTTGTCGCGTAATAATAAGTGTGATGGAAGTTTTGCTACGACTCGTTAGGATTAATAGTTCCTGAGATAGCCATTTTTAAAGATTATGCTCAAACCCAGAACGTTTAGGTAAATCTGTTTATATTTATATCATTGCATGTAATGCTGTATACCGCATAAAGTTTGTTTGAAATCAGCATCTAAATTAGTATAGCCCCTATAAGAGATAAAAGTTTCATACATCAATCTAGAATCGAACCGAGACCCTCCAGGTTAAAATCAATATATAATCATAGTTTGACATGCTAAGGCCATTAACACTAGCTTTTTTATATTAATTTAGGCCTTACAGTTCAGGTTTCAGCCCAAAACTTAAAAATCATTGAAAAATATGGATTCGAACCAAGGACCCAGGATTACAAACTATAATTTAATCTGATGTAGCGTAATAATACTCGTAGCTACCATATAATCTTTGTCCCATCATGCTAGGACTAAAAGTTTCTGAGAAAATCAGGTTTAACTTGCCTCATCAAACCCACAACCCTAAGGTAAACTGGTGTATATTTATAACATTACACCTATTGCTATCTATTGAATACACTTTATTCGAAGTCTTTGTCTAAATTAGTTTAGGAGATATATGAAGTTAAATTTAATATATCCACCCTGATTCGAACCCAAGAAATTTGGAGCCTCGGCGGTAATTGAACTTGGGCCGCAGTAAGCAGTGGAGTTGATCACTTTTTACCGCATTATCTGAAACATATGAAAATTCTATAACACGTAGTAAATAGTGTGAGAAACGTCTGAAACACTGAAACGATGACATTAATAATTGCAAAAAATACATGAAATTGTTGTAGAAAAAATGGCATAAACCGTCTCAAAATGTAGCAAATCACCATCAAACTAAGAAAAGGGATCTATAAGGTCGCACGAAAAGGACATTGCCTTAAATACGTTTAAAGAGCTCCTAAACATACAAAAATATCGTCAGTACACCTTCGTCATTGTCATAAAGTTCTTAAAATGCTTCCAAAAATACATTCAATGTGGGTTGAAATACCTATTGCCTAACGGTTTAACACTATTCTATAGTTCTGAATATCTTAAAAGTCGTAAATGATCTGTAAGGAGGCACAAAACACTACAAAATTCCTCAAAATGCTGCAAAGTATACTCAAAATGTGCTAAAATGCCTATAAAAGCAATATAATCATTATAAAACACAGCATAAACTGTAACATATCAATAAAACGTCTGAAATGGGGAAACTGATTACTTCAGAGTCGTATATACCAACAAAACTGTTCGAGATGCATGGAAAAGGTCTAAAATGACTAATCAATACCTTGAATCTGTCTTACAGGCCTAAACACCCTCATCGAATGGCTTGGTATGGCCTTAAAAAACATACCAAAGAACAGTGACAGCGCTAAAACTAATCATTTTAATCCTCAAAAATGTATGAGAAAGCATAAAAATCACTGAAAAAATCGTCTAAAGACGTACAAAAATGCTTGTAAAATTGCTAAAAAGCATTAGAAAATGCTGCAAAATAAGGTAAAATATGAGCAGAAAAAGTCTAAAATACCTGTCTATAGAACTCTAAATACCTACAAAATGACATGAACTCAGTTAACAAAAAGCTAAAAAATGTCTGATGAATGCCGCACAACTAGTTGTCCTAGAGTCCTAAACATCCTCCAAATGACATTGGCATACTGAAGAATAGTGGTGGCACTAAAATCATCCTACAAATCTCAAAAAAATGCAAGTGAGAACACTACGATAGCCGAAAAATAATCTTAAGGCGTACTAAAATGATTACAAAAACGTCAAAAATCATTAGCAAACGTGGAAAATAATGTAAAATATCAGCAAAAGCGTCTGAAAAAGGAAAAAATACTAACTCTGGGGCCCTAAATACCCCCCAAAATGACGTGAAATCAGTTGAACAGGGCTAAAATGCGTGATGAGTACCCCGAAACAGCTGACCTAGAGACCTAAACACACTCCCAACGGTATGAAATGTCATTAAAAGCATTCGAAAAAACTGTCCTAGCACTCGAAAAATCTACACGGAGCTTATAAATGTACTGTACACATTCAAAAAGCACATTAAAACACTGCAAAACAATAAAAAAAAGAACTTCATACGGTACCTCGCAGTACTAAGGATCGTTAAACTTTTCAAAATTCTGGGAAAACAACATAAAAATATATGTAAACAAAGCAGCCAGCCTTGAAAAGGACCGCAAAGGACTGAAAAATGCACATAATACTCTGAGCTTAGGTTAGGTCCTCCCCTCCTCCTTGAATTCCCTATCTCTACCATGTATGCGCATTAGCCCTAGCCATGAGCTCTGGCTAGAAACTCCCTCCTCCCTGAATTACATATCTTTCCTATGTATGCGCATTAGCTCCTGCGCCAGGATCCCTCAATATTGATATTTAAAACTCACAAACAAAATATACAAAAGACACTGGTGTGCTAAACGCTTTCAATATTTTTAATTGGTAAACCTAGTAAAAGATAATGAATGCTTGCACTAATATAAGCCTAGAGGCGAATTTTTTAATGGTTCTATTATTTAATTTTTTTTTAAAATAGTCAGGATTAATATCTCCTTCCCAGCGGTTTGCATTTTAAGTTTCATTGGAAAAGAGGACAAGGCGAAATACGCAATACTTGTGTGGTTATTGAAATTGTAAACGTCAACAAAGAATAAAATTACACTTTATTTGCGAGAGCTAATTAGGGACGTATAGTGAAAGTGAGTGCTGAGAATTACAAAATTCACCTAGAGAGAAAGCTAATAAGAAGTGGTGAAATATTTGGTTTAATTAGCTGCAGAATAATGTGCCTACTTATTCTTGGTGTTCAAAGAAACGGCAATGTTAAAACTCCCTTAAGAAGAAAATCCTAATCACTGTTAAGAATGGTGGGCGATGGTTTGTTAAGTGTACAATTGGTTATAAAGAAAATGCTCAAGACAGTTAATACTACGATAACGATATACCTTGCGGGAAGGGTAGTTTCCATAAGTTGATGAGAGAAAGTGGACCTTCGTTTGTGAAAATAAACATCGTGAACTTGTAATTAACATACATAAGCTATTAAGATCTAGTGGAGTAATATTGCAGACTGGAATTCTTTAATCTGAAATACGTCAGCTGCATTAATTTTCACCACGACCACACTTTGATAACGTTGCTCACCTGTGATAAACATGTAAGGTGACAAATCGTGTCCAAATTGCTGGGAATATGTAGCATTCAGCTCCAATTTCAACCAAATGATTATCGAAGTATGTGCTCGAGCTAAGGATCGAAGGATGTACGGAATCTAAAAACAGAAAATTTGGTGTATTTTTCACAAATTAGCATTGCATTTTCAATGATTTAATGTCCACTAATTTTAATCAGTCACCATCCGTGTTCTAGCGGTAACATGCTAGCCTCTGATTCCCCGGTTCACGGGTTCAAACCCAGTTGAACTTTTCCTTTCGGAAACAAAGTAAAGCGTTGGTGCCGTGTAGTAGCTTTAAATAAAGCGACTAAGCTATGTCTTTTACGCGTTACCTTTAGCCCCTCCTACTTGTTCTCTTCGTCGTTCGTTAATTCAAAATCTCTACCTCTCTTTATGAATCTTACAGCCCTTCTCTGTATCTTTTCCAGCAAATCAGTTTCAGTAACCCTATGTGAGTCCCAGCAGGCTACTCCATATTCCATAACCGACCACACTGAGGACTTGTAGCTAATTTCCCTGGCCTTTGCGCTCCCTCTTTCCAGTATTCTGATTACGAAGTGCAATGTCTTCCACGTTTTCCAAGATGTAGAATTTATCTGATCCTCCCATCCGGCATTACTTGACAGGCACACTCCCAAATATTTGCAGCTGTCCATCTATGGAATTTGTTCCCCGCTCATATGTTAGCAATGAAGGACTATTCCCTTAGTTCTACTAATAATAATGGACTTACTTTTTCCACCATTAATTGCCTTTTTTTTGCGGCGGTTCGCCCACCTATTTCATTTAGGTCATTCTGAAGAGCGGTCTCATTACGGTATTTCGAATCTTATTGTAAATAATACAATTGTCTGCGAACCATGTTATCTGACATTTAATATGTATAGTTACATCATTAATAACAATACGAAAAGTAACGGACCCAGTATTGAGCCTTGGGGCACGTCCGAACCTACAAAGCCCCTTTCAGAGAGTTCTTTACCTACGCTTACTTTCTGTGTCCTTCCCTGTCAAAAATGTTCTATTCACGATACCACGCAATTGTCGATTCTTGTTTCTGCTAGCTTCCGGATGACTACACTATTTCAAAAGCTTTAGAAAAATCTATCACCACTACATCATGCCTTCCCTCTGCATCCAACTGATATGCTAAATCCTAAAATAATGAATTATTTGACTTTAACGGGAATACCTGTTCTAAACCCATGTTGCACTTCTTTGAAAAATTTATTGTTTTCTAATTCCTACCGCATATCTTCTGTAATGAAGTGTTCCATTAGTTTACACACTACTCTAGTTAGGTTAACAGATCGATAATTATATATTTCTGTTTTATTAGCCCTTTATCTATTGGAAATACAATAGCGGGTTTCCAGTCATCCAGTAGAGCAGTTGTTAATTGACATATTAATTAAGAGCATTGAATCGGAAATTATGCTTCTTTCCTTATTTGTAAAATTTCATAAGTAAGTTACCCATCCTCACAATTTAACAGTCTGTAGAACCTTGATCCTCTTGCGTAATTTAGAAACCATTATTTGAAGAAGCTGTTCTCCACTATCCCAAATTTCCGATTCAGAACTATCATATCAAAAGTCGATTCAAAATGTGAATTTCATTTGTTGGCTTTGTCTTTATCATGTACTAAAGCAACTTCATTGATTTAAATTCTGGTATGCTCTCCTTATTACTCCTGCATTTTCTCATGTAATTGTAAACAATTGTAACACAATTGTAGTTTTCAACCATTATTTTCCCCGTTAAATATTTGTTCAAAGAGCCGCATCTGTGTTTCAATTGTTCGTCTTTTAATTGCTTAGTTACTTCTTTAAATTTATTAGAATGCCATTCTGTTTTCAGCCTTTAATGATGTGCGTGCGTAATCTTCCTCTTAAGTGACATAATACTGTGGTATAAAATTCTGGGTCGGATTATTTTAAATGGTACATACTTAATAATTGCTTCCGATGTAAGTAATTGAAATTAGGCCAGGTTTCATTTACACTAATGGCAGATTGTACGAATGGTTCATATTGTTTGTGTAGAAAGGTTTGGATAGCGGCTCCGTCCGCTATCTGGAATTTCCGGGTAATTGGTGATTGCTCTGTTTCAAACCAGTTTGTTCGTCCCTTCCAGTTGATTCCTAATTGCACACAATGGTGCTCACTGGCACCTCGTAAAGCCCCGCATGCAGAAAACAAAGGTTCAGGCCGGCATAAGAATACATTCAGTATGACATGATTTCCGCGTACCACCTTTAACGACTAGCAACTTCCCCTGTTCCCAAACCAGAGAATTTACTGGTTCTGCCAACTGCAAGCCACATCGCATTTTAACGGGATGAGAGGGGCGGGGATAAACACACAGAATACATCGAGCCCACGATATTTGCCTTTTAGAACATAACTTTTTCCACCGCCTGGGTTCGAAAACGCAGTCTCCGTTCCAAAGCTTACATATTACTCCTACTCTCGTGGCTATGCTTCGTTTAATAAATGAGCTATTTAACTGTAAATTAGATAACGTATTCAGCGCAATGGCTGAGGGCCTCAAGGAAGAAACTTTGGTTGAAAATACTGCGGAAAGAGATTTATGCAAGCTTTCTCTTCTGTTCCCAGCCCTCGCTTCCCTTAAAAAGTAGTGCCCAAGAAAAGGTTCGCACGTAGTAAGTACAGGGTTACTACAAAAGAAATAGACAACTTCAACTGCCTGTAAAACAAAAACTATTAGAGATAGCAACCTAATTATTTTGGAGGTATGTTGAGAAGCTCTCAAAGTTTTGTTTTTTACTATTGGTAACGCTGTAGTGTTTTGTTTGTTGTTGCAGAAGCTGAAATGGCGGAAAATCCTGTGGAAAAGGCATATTACGTGTTGCAATTTGCTAGAACGCAATCAGCAACTGTTGTCCAACGACATTTTAAAACACGTTACGACAAAATGCCACCGACTAGACAGTCAATATACGACTGGTATAGAAAATTCGAAACAACGGGATGTTTGTGCAAAGGGAAGAGCTCGGGAAGACCAAGAGTTTCGGAAGAAAACGTTGAACGTGTTCGTTCTGCCTACATAAGAAGCCCACAGAAATCGACATCTAGGGCAAGCATGCAATTACAAATTCCACAGCAAACTGTATGGAAAATCTTGCGGAAGCGACTGCACATGATGCCTTACAGATTACAGATGTTGCAGTTTCTGAGTGAAGATGTCATATGGCGTGACTTTTGCATCGACATGCTGCGACATGATGAAGACGAAGCTGGTTCTTGTGAGCGCATCATTTCATTTTTGTGCGTAACAGTACCTGGTAATTCCTATCTTCCATGCGGTAACAGAATTGCTCTGTTACTCACTAAAACGCATCCCGCTGTGTACTCCTAACGTCTGTGAATTCCTCTACTTAATTATGAAATGCCAACATTGTTGGTTTCCAAACCGTACCAAAATCGTGTGACTGTATCGCATTAATACTACGTTTGATGTGGAATATTGTTGAATTTGTTTAAGGTAATACTAGCTATAGTTTAATTGCTGGTTTAGTTTATTTTAACTAGAAATATACTAATTTTCTTCACAGTGAAGAGTTACTCAAGCAAATGCAGTCTCCGTTATCCCTAGTTGTTCGTATCTTTACTCTTCGTCTCTGCCAAACAATCACGTATCTAAGACAAACTGTCTGTCCTTTGCTTTTCATTTCTGTCCCTAAAATATTTCCCATTCACCATTTCTTCTAGTACATTTCATAGCAAACAACCTTCTTTTCCAAAGACTCAACTTATTCCTCCTCCTCTTTTTGATCAGTTTTAGCTGCGTTTTTCCTTATTAACTTGTTTCCGTAAATCATAACTAATTGTGTGGTGTATTCTTTTCACATATCCCATTCTTCCCCACCAGTCCCAATTATTGCAAATTGGCATTTCTTTATTTCTTCATAACACTAGAATATCCCGTTTATGCAATTTCCCCCTCTATGCAAAGCGGTGCACTATGCTCATATTTAGATAATTCTGAATTCTATATACTGCAAAATTAAATAGAGCTGAATAATGTTGTATTTTCTTATGTTCAACAATACTAATTTGTATTATTATATTATACACACAATTTTAAGCCATAAGTACTGCAAATTGGTCCAAAGTGAAAGAGATGGTAAATTTAGATTTCTTGTTCTATAAAACAATACAGACTCTGTACTTCAATTACCTAAACTTTATTTTGGATTAGAGACACTGTAAAAGAGTATAACCTCACCAGCGTGAAGATATTGGTCCTCGAAATAATCAAGTAATTCTTATAATACAGACACAGCCCTTAATTCACCTCTAATATGTATGATCAAGAAATATTTTATTTCCTACAGCTGTTATGTAAAGGGATACGTATATGTAGTATGACGTTTCGGAATGTTGTTGTACAATTGCTCAATTTTAGCGGATAGCAGGTCAAAAATGGTGATAGTGTTTGAGAAATGTTTTCACTTAAATTTTTCGTGTCCATTATTTTTTACATTTTGCAATCTGCAAAACGTTCAAGAACTCTTTGCCCGCCTGTCTAAAGCTTAGATCAAGGTTTTATGACTAAACTATATACATTTTCACTATTTTACTTCAGTTTTTGAGAAAGTTAAAATGAGAGTTTTCTTCATTATATTCTTAAACATTATTTTGCCCTCACTTAATAAGGAACTAACAATAAAGCTCACATTGCTCCAGATAATTATTAAATCTAAGTGAATGTAAATATTCAATTTTAAATACTGCATCGGTGGGATATTTTAAAAATCCTTTGAATATATGACTAAAAGCAGTGAGGCAAGTATTAAAGCTATGAAAC
Source organism: Hymenopus coronatus (assembly GCA_030762935.1). Classification (NCBI taxonomy): domain Eukaryota; kingdom Metazoa; phylum Arthropoda; class Insecta; order Mantodea; family Hymenopodidae; genus Hymenopus; species Hymenopus coronatus. Next base: position 291,865,837 of record CM060900.1, read on the forward strand.
TGAAAGTTGGTATTTTGCATTTTATGCCTATATCTAATAACTGGTGAAAGTTAGTAGAAAATGGAACGATAACACAGCTGTATCCCCTTATAAGATATTAGTTACAGAATTAATATGTAGTGTTATTAAAATGTTCAAAATGCTATTAATTTGTCAGCATTTAAGTATGTTCATTAGTATCTTTTCCCTACGAAATCTTCGTATTAGAGTCGTTGGTGCTTTTAAGTGCAAAAATTATTGAACGTCCTGTATTCACTTAATTAGCCAACTTCTTCAGAAATAATCTCAGCTCCCATTTCGGAAGACTGCTAGCGCTGTATTAGCATTTAGTCTTTCCTTCCTCCCTTCTATATTTCTTTCTATTTGATAATCACAGATTTTGTACCAGTTAGAAAATGTTTCTTAATGGGAATATTTAACAGAAGCGCAATTTCTTTGCGATCTGAAAGAGTGATACGTATTATGTTCTTTCTTTTTTTCTCAATATTTAAGTGTAATTTTTACGGACAAGTGCATTAATCAAAATCTAGTCTTCATTCTAATTTTTTTTCTTTTTGCTTTCCACTTCCGTTGTTGTTTTAAAGTCTATTGGAATTTCTGAGGGTCTTGCAAGAAATTCCTAATTATTATGTATTTGAAATCTCTTATAGTTAATGGTTTAGAAATGCGGATTGTAACAAGCTTGGTACAGTCATTTTTAGATAGTTCTTTACGCAAAGTAATGCAAACTAAGACAGTTGAAAAAAGCGTGAAAAAAATAAGTTAGTATAAACCACGCCGAACATTAAAATTGAAGTAAAGTAATGCTTTAGTAAGCTTTATAAATTGTGATAAAGAAGCAAATAAAGCTTTTGGCAATGTATTTTTTTATATTTTTAGTTGTAAAAGCTACAAATCAGTTAAATTTCTTTTGTAGAATCGTGATGGTGTTCCTTGACGTCAAAAGCTTTTAGCAATAACATACATCCCGTTAACGCCATTTTAGCTTAGTTATTTGGCTTAAATCCAACTTATGCTACAAAATTTCTCATTGTGAGCTTTGAATAAAATCAGTTGTTCGGTGATGTTGGTTAAATTGTACGCTGTGATAGAATGGGCGTCTTTATCAATTGAAAACTGCTAAGCTGCCTTGGGCCATATAATATCCGCTCGCTAAGTTACACAGTTTCTCCGAGTTCATTACATTTACCTTTGTCCGCAGGGAACCAAATCATTAGTTTGTTTGAACATCATGCTAAACCTGTATTCCTGCTTATATGGTAGAAACAAGAATCAAGAATCTCTGTAATACTAGCCAGTTGCGCATATGTAAGGTTAAATTCAAAACATCTAAGTTTATAATCAGCTACAAATATCGCAAAGATGATTAAAATGTGTAACTTTAATGCAATCAGTGCCTCATATCAAAATACAATCTCATTTACATCATAATACATAATGGTGTAAAGCGCTTGAAGCTTTAACTCTCAAAGAATAGAGGGGCAGATAAATCAAAGTGCAAGAAGAATAGAACTATAGAGAATACTACCTACTTAAAAGAAAGGGGACATAAATAGTGTGTAATTTTAGAACTATATAAAAACAATAATAATGAATAAAATATGCAAAATCCTTTCCTATTCTTTAGGGATATATTACGTTTAAGCAGCTTTTGATGAAAAAACGATCTAGCTCCATGCCTTAACTTTCGTTCTGGTTACCTATGTTACTATATTCCTCCGCCTGATGCTATTGGCTTGCTTATCTTCTTAAGTATGCTGTGAAAAGTAATTACTTTGCATTGTTAACATCTGAAGGAATAAGGGTATTACAAGTAAATGGAAACCTTAATACTGGAATAAAAATTCGGATCTTAATATCATTATTCTGTAAGTTGCTAGTACTTTTTCCAATGCTTTAGCGAATGCCTAATATGTTGCAAGACATGCTGCAGACAAAAATATACATCCAAAATATATATTTAATCCGGCTGCTTATTCAGCAATGTAGAACAATGTTCTGACATACGTTTTCTAAGCCCTCAGAGTACGAAACCTATTGACATTCATCGACGAATGAAGATCCAGTATGCTTGCTATTACTTCAGGAAATGTAAGAGTGGTGTTGAAGATTCAGAAATGCTATGACCTCTGAGGAGGACAGTCCCCGCGAAGGTCACAAACTTCATGATGAATTACGTAATGTTAAAATTGTCTTCTCCAGCCAATCATATCAAATTAAACTTCTCCATCAATCAGATCGCTCTGGACGTGTGACTACAAGTGTCACTGGCAAGATAACAGTACGGCCAGTGCAATTGTTTCACCTTTATACTCTTTCACATCTTACATATCCACCAGACATCGTCCCGAATGATTACTATCTGTTTGGACCTCTCAAAGAGATTATAGAAGGAAAGAAATTCCGTTCTGATGAAGATGTACACTAGGCGGTGCACGAGTGGTTGCGCACACAAGATATTTTTGCAGAACAATCCTTGCATTTCCCCGCAATGGCGGACGTGTGAGGAATGAATTGGAGACTATGTCGAAAAATGATTTTCCCGCGCTCCACTCTTATTCATTAAACTACGTTAAAATTAATTACATTTTTCGTAAATACTCCTTCCGTATATTGTAGCACATAGAACAATTATGAAGTGTTGTCATGCTGAAGGGGTTGCCTTGCTCTGCTCACTGAAAATGCATGTGGCTTAAAATCAGAACACAATTTAGTGCTTAAATCTTGTTTTCTTTTTTTTTTTTTTTTTTTTTTTTTTTTTTTTTTTTCACGGCAAGAAAATGCAGTGACCCTTATTCGAAATTTGTGCGACATAGCGCCACCTGTCATGTTTCCAGAGATACCTACTTACTTTCTGAGTCTGTATGCTGTTTGAATCTGCAAAAGTAACGGAACGACTTTCAACCGAAACATGACTAGCAGCTTTTTATTGACTTTTCTGGCTTTGATGCCTCCGATTCTACATACATTGTGCTAAATTATGCCCTCACATTTATTATTAACCATTTCTGTGAAAACATAGTACCTATTCATTTCCAATATTATTCATTCATAGTATTTGCAAGCAGTGAAAATATTGATTATATAGATTAATCTTCGGGGGATAAATAGGCACGAGTAATTAAAGAGACACGGAGAAAACGTGCAAAAACATTTAGTTAATTGTAAAATTGTGAAATCCCTCATAAACGACATAAACTTAATTAGAAAAATAGTCGATCATAACTGGAAAATCCTGTAACATTTCCTCAGCCGCATAACAAAAATAAAATTAGATAAGGAAATGTGGTTTCCGTGTTCATTGCAGATGTTAAAGAATTCAAAACTCTAAACACGCAGTCTATAATATAACCAAGAATTGCTTGCATAAAGCTTTAAACTAAGCATACGATATTATCAGTTCATTATCTCGTCTTCCTCAAAAAAAAAAAAAAAAAAAAAAAAAAAAAAAAAAAAACGAAATTTTACATAGCACCCACAGTTTTAGTTTAACGTCCTACACACAATCATATATAGCAGCTGAAGAAATATTTTCAGTTAAAACAATGCCAAAGATAGTATACACAATGGATCCTTGTGGAAGTCAAATGTTTCAGAAACGCCCTACCAACATTAAAATAGTATAAATAGTTCGTGTGAGCATGTGTTTGAAAAACAATTATTATTGAGTTACAAGACAAAATTCAAGCATACAAAATTGCTCGAAGTGACTTACTCCGGCTTCGGTGCACGCGTTCCATACCCTGGCGTACTCTGTTGTAAATGTCTAGAGTGTAAATCCAGTGCAGATACTCTATCCGCCATAGAAATCTCATAAACCAGAGAGCAGATGAAGTCCATTGTACTCAAATTAAGTGGTCATTGCCCTCGACTTATCTACTGTTCATAAATATGTCATCCCCCACAAAAAATACTACCCGACTGAAAAGAGCTGAAGCAGTATCGTGTAGAAGCAGATTCACAGATAACGTCCAGAGATACATAATCAATTATATCATGGTAATAATTTCCTTGAAACGGCAGATACGTTGCTGTATTTAGACGCGAAATAAAGAAATAGGAGGAATAAATTAGTCCTGGATGAGTCCAACGCAAATGTTAAGTCAGAATCTGTGTTGATGTCGATGCTCTTGACTCCGTGAAGCTTTTTGGTAGGCTCAGACATGAATGTTCTAAAAATTAAAGATATCGCAATAAACTCAGTCTTATTAGTAAAAATGGTAAATGATAAAAAATTGATGAACATAAGAGAACTCTTTAACACGGGATGGTGGAAAGTTGTTGTTGACTGAAGCGTGAACAGCATTTAATGCTTGCACACACTGAAGGTGATACGGTAAGATAGTCAGTTGACTGAAGCCTTCCCTCATTGCATTACATCTTAAGCTATTTGATGAGCTTGCGTTCACATCACGGTCAGTACTTTGTATGTCTTTTAGTGTAACATCGTTTCGGATGTTGAGAGACTAAAAGAATTACACAGCATTAACGGTATGGATCGAGTTCCTCTCCTCTCAAATAAGCAGCCCTATCTCAAGCTCTGGTGCATTCAATACAATGTTCATGAGTAACATTACTGTCTCTCGGGATATCCTTCTGCCTAAGGTTCTTTGGTTGGTAGACATAAAAGTGAGAAGTATCTGAAAATTTGCAATTTGCGAGACGTGTCACACTTTCCTATTAATTAAACTGGACGACTCAGGATGGAATGACCTTGATTGTGGCCAACGCCTCAGTCACATACATCATGTGGCATATCTCAGGTTTTGGTATCAATAACAAGTAGCTGCGTCTTACTTTCATAAGAAGCGTCTTATGATTTGTTAAATCACCTCAGAAGGTACGTCAACACGCAAAATTACTGGAATATTTGGTACCAGTTTTCGTGCTCTTTGAGCGCAGAAGGAAGCTTTATTAAACCAGGAGGGATTCTCGTGGATTACATTATAACGAACTTTAAAGATTAAAACAGAATTGGTAGTGGCTGCTATAACATTTTCTTCTCGAAACAACGGGATCAAGAAGTGGAGCTTTACGCAAAGGAGCAAAGATCAGAATATTATTGTTATTATTATATTTTCTTAATTTATATAACCCTCTATAACTTCTGTGTGTGTCCTATCAGAGCTTTACTTCAGAAACAACTGCTGGTGATTTCTCGCTGACTGTAAGTTCTCTCACAGTTGTTTTTTTCAGTTTTATACTACTGAACACACACACGCACACATACACTTACACACACACAGAAGCTGCTTACAGACCCTCGGTGTGTAGAGGATGATTGTAGTTAAAAGAATCCCCTGCCCTAACCGCGAATTGAACATGGGACCGTCGGGTGAAAAGTCAGAACGCTGACCACAGGTAATAAACCTTAGGTTTTAATGTGGCATTGCAAAAGTTACAAATGCCTCGCAGAGTTCAGTATCTACAAATTTTTGGAAGGCGTCTGATTGGATCAAATGTCTTGCAAATGCTGCTGCATTTCAAATAAATAAAGTGGTAAGACAATAGTACGATACATTTCCTAATACTACCGGAGCTTTGTGTTATACGCAATTCATAACACGAAACGCATATCTCATGCAGACGAAATCATTAACAGGAAGGGCGCTTTTAATAAATGTTGCAAAATGACATAGTTCTATTTAGATAATTCTGTCCAATGTGGACAGAAATGTTGGTAATAATAATAATAATAATAATAATAATAATAATAATAATAATAACAACAACAATAATAATAAAATATTAATAATAAGAAGAAAATTATGAAGAAGAAGAAGGAGAAGGAGAAGGAGAAGAAGAAGAAGGAGGAGGAGGCGAACAAGAAGTAAGAACAGAAAGAACAGCTTGTAATGTTGACAGCGGCGGCTGCTGTGTAGGAGCACAAGAGTACGTGAACCTCCAATATTTCTTAGTGGATCTCCTTTTTCTCTTTCAGGAAACATTTAATAAAATGCGCTATCCAGTGCCACTTGCTTAAATATACCGCGTTCTGCTCTTCAGATTGAACACAGCCGAGAACCTGAGTATGTGACAACAACGCTTGTAGCACAGGCCCTGTGTGCTAGCGAGTAACTAACGTTTAGCAGCTCTGCGCTTGTGCGGGTAACAAAGCAGCTCGGAATTTTACAGCCAGAAATGAGCACAGTGCGACCGTGCACATTAACACCTCCAGGGTTCTGTTTATCAGCAGGAGGTGCTTCTATCTTTGAGATTTAGTTGAAACTATCCAGAAGTGCAACTGCAGTCTTTGTGAGACGCGCTATTTTTCTTAGTAATTTGCATTTTATGCGAGAGTTAAGCAGTTCATAACAGAAAACAACCCCAACGAAGGAACTTTTCCGAAGATTGCTATCACTACGACCATGACTTCATAAGAACCAGAAAGATGCTTTTCCACAATAAAAAGAATTGAAACCTTTACTAGGAGTACGAAGGGTGAAAACCGACTTTCAGCACTGGCAATGCTTGCTATTGAGAAGAAACTGGTCAACAGCATAAAATACTTTAATTACCGAGTGCTAGAAAAGTTTGCACATTTGAAAAACCGGCGCATGGAATTTCTGTACAAATAAATTTGGTGTTACTTGCGTAATTCAAACAATGTAAATATTATTGACTGTAAATACCATTCTTCACGTGAACTGCATCAAAGGGCTTCACCCCTTCATCACCTCATATTGCTGTTAACTCTTTCAACAGCTTTACAATATTGGGTGGGTGACGATTTGCGTAACAAATTTATAATTCTTGTTATTAGGCACTATCATTGTTTCTAATATTACTAGATTTGATGTGGCGGCGACGGCGGTAGCAATAGCAGCAGCGGCTGCTGCGGTGGTAAATTGCTGATTTTGTGAACATCTGAATTTTTAATCCACGAGCCGCCACTGAATATTGATCATAAACACTTCTAATTAAAAATAAGTGAATAAATAATAGATATCTAAAATGATATACTTTTAATATTTTATTCTCAACTTTCGCTGTTTTCAGGGGATTTGTTTCTTCAACCAGGTCCAAGAACTTTCTTTTCCATTGTTTCGGGTGTATACAGTCCTCTGTAAAGCATTTACTTTTCGTTTCATTCTGTTTATCATATTCCAAATCAAGAACTTGTTGGTGTCCGTGCTCCAGTGACCGGCGAGCTGACTTCTCACCTGGGGGTTTCGGGTTAGATTCTCGGTTGGAGTGGGGTATTTTTCTCTAACCAGAATCATTCCCTATCTCTCACAGAGTTGGAAGTATGTATGTGAGAGCGAATATGTGTGTGTGTGTGCGCGCGCGCGCTTGAAGGAAATAAATTGAACCTTAAACAACCTACAGTTAGTGAGTTGTTTCTAAAGCAGAGCCCTAGATAAGACTGAAACAATTTTAAAAAAAAAGGTAGAAAAAAAAAGAAAGATGTTTTCCTTATCATTTTTAATTCCGACGTTGAACAGGCTTCCTTTTCTAATTTTTTGACAATTACATGTTATTTAAATTGTTATTTCTATGATATCCGGGAAACGCGATAAAAATGTAATATCTCCTCCTCCATGTTGACTGCATAACATGAATCATAAAAGCTACAATAAGCTTTACCACGCATGCAACAATACATCGTTGAGCTATTTACGCATAGATAGCAGTAGTACGTATGAGACCCAGGAAGGGTATCTCACTTCGGGGTGGAAATTTTGATTCATACGAAATTAATGACACAGGTCTCAAGACTACCCGCGTCTCACATTTTCTGCTAGCGGCGTCTCACTTTTATTCATACCAGTCATTTACTCGTGCTGCATTCCTATCTGCAAGGTCACACATCTAGTACATATTGTTTGGAACTCACAGAATACATTTCATTCAGCCTTTCATGCTCTACAGCTGACAACCAAACAGACACAACAGAAAATAATAAAACAGTCAGCGAACAACAATTCATTTAATTAGTATTGTTGTTAACGAAAAATCAAATGCATTAATAATCCTTTACCAAAGGTTTTTTCAGACACATGTTATAATACCTTTTTTAGAAGGGATTGCGGTTTTAATGTTGGAACGGCGTCTCAACAGTTTAAATAGTAGAGGCAGACACTGGCAAAACTTTCTCTTCTTAAGTTGTGCTTAAATGCCTATTTTTACAAGATTCGTCACCACAGACGATACAGATATGTTGGTGATATATGTTGGTAATAAAAAATATATATATATATATATAAAAAATATAAAACGCATTGCCTGTATTAGAATTTCCAAAACGCATTTTGCTATAAACCCTAAGAACACTAATATCATATCACAGCACTGTAACGTCCCCCCCACACACACATATATATATATACACACACACACACACACACACACACACACACACACACACACACACACAGGCTCTTTCAAAGCGACACCAAACGAAGATAGCGGTAGTCAGCTTCTATTCAGCGATTGAAATACTAGTAAAACAATGCTTGTGAAAACGGCTGGGATATGAACATAATTATGAATGTAAATATCCTTACTATTTAACAATTGCAAGGGCGCTTGTAATTCGAGCTCAAGTTTTATGTGCTAGAAGCCAGTCGGCCAAGAACTTACGCGGAACGCATACCTACTGCGGACACATTGCAGTTTTAGTTCCTCCTCCTGGACTCCAATTTCAGACCTGCAGTTTCAATTACGTGTTATAATTGCACCCTTTCTTGTTCTTCCAGCCAGTGATCGCAGAGGTCTTATGTAGGTAGCCACCGAAATTAATTTTCACTTAATGCTGAGTATAGCCATTTTGCTGAAGCTTTAGATCTCATATGGGACCTAAATCTCTTCGGCATATCAATTAACATGACAAATTACCTGCTAACGAATTTTATAAGGAAATATTGCAATTTTGGAGACGGTGATAAACATATATTTATAATAGCATCTCCAGGAAAGTATCTTTAAGGATTAAAATTATAATTTATGAGATAGAGATACATAGCCTCCAATGGTCCAAAGAGGAGCAAAAGTGTCCTTCTAATGAGGACAGGCTATAAGCTTCAAAAGCAAAAACAGCGAAGACAAAGCAATTACAGTTGCATCTAAGCTAGTTAATGCAAATATTTGACAAGTAATAATGTGATTTGTTATGGAGGTAAGCGTAAAGCTTGTTTTCCTTACGAGTTATATGAAAGGTTTCTCGTATGCATTATATAGGCTGTTTGTTCTGCACCGTAGACACTGATACAAGACATTAGTTTTTACCAGAAGTTCTTAATATCTGATACAATTCCGTTGTAGTAACAATTAGTTCATAAGATTCAAAGTCTGAGTTCAGAGAAAAAAAGAAATGGCCTGTTATTTATGGACGCTCTTTAACTACTTTGGTTCTCAGCGTCCCATTCTATAGTGAGCGTGAAAGATCGCTTAATTTTGCTCAGAGGCCTCTCTTATCAGGCTTGAGGTTCTTTTACGTGCCGTAAATCTACGACACGGGACACACAGCTTTACTTCCCTTCCGAAGGAAGCCATGCTAAGGATTCTTACGCCCGAAAAAATCCATCGTCCTCCGCCGGGTTTGAATCCGCGACCTTGGGTATGATTTCAGAGAAACAATAAGTTGTAATTCTTATGGTGGATGTTCCTGGTATTGACACAGGTAGGCATCCTTATTGGAAAAGTGCAAAGTTGGATGCATCATAGCCTGCTTTCAACAGAAAAAGAAATCCTCCTTATTATACCTCCATTTTTCACTGTTATGTCCGAGATTTGACAATATTACAAGAAGGAGGATGTGGCGGATAGTGGGGAAGTGGAGGGAATACACCAGGCAGAGCTTTTCGTGTCTGCGATCCATTTCCTGATCCCAACCCCGATAAATTACCCACATCTCAACAGAGTTAAGAAATATAAATTATCCACTCCCTTCTCAATCCCCACTGAATCCATGAAATTGTTTTTTCTCCTTCTTTTTCTTTCCACTACTTCAGAAACGGCATAAAACAAAACGTATCATTTTATGCTTTCTTCTTTCCTGTCGCTCAGAATGCCTCAAAATTCGTTTAAGAAATGCAGTTTTAAACTCAGGATCGATATGAAGGAGAAAGATTTGTAAGCCTTAGATTAGTGCAGTAATATATGTTGTGTCAAAAGTAATGAGAGGGATTACAGAAGATTGTTGAATTTTTTCTCATTGTTTACAAACCTTTATTTTGTGATCAATTTACAAAATTCTACACAAATATATGACCAAAATCTTGATTTGTATCCTTTCTGTTTAAGGACAGGCCTATGTTTTCAAGCAGAGTTTCAGGTATGTAGAATGCATCACCACCTGGCTTACATTTATTTTTCCACATGCTCATTATCCCTGCTGAGTGCATGACTTGTTTCCTATTTGGAACGTCGTCTTGTTGACCCAGTCAGAGCAATATAAGCATACAATTCAACCAACTTTCATATTGGCCAATGTGAACGGAAAAACTTAGTTCCGAGGCACGGCCACTTACCTCAAAACAAATTTCAACACAAATATCCCTGCTGCAGGAAACCAAAACAAAATTGATTGTCGATTAAGGCAGCTCTGTTTGGCGATAAGTAAAATGTCTGTTGTAGAAAGGTCCATCAGTGTTTGATTGGAGATTATTCTATCATCACATTTGATCAACAGAAGTTTGCTAGTTAAAGACTTGATCGCCAATCAAAAGCGTATTCGGAGATCGAAATACCGAAACCTAATCTATAATTGCGTTAACTTTTGCCAAAGTGAAGGGTGCAGAATTATTGTTAAAGTATTATTTATTCATAATTCTACCACCAGATCTCTTTCTGAGCCGAGCCGTGACCTCTCACAGCCTTCGCCCGGCTTCGATCACATGCGACCGCACGTGGGATTTGCTGTGAACAAAGCGGCGCAGTGGCAGGTTATCTTGGGCTCTCCCGTTTCTCCCGCCATCGTATTTCAGCGGTGCTGCATCTTCATTCCAAGTATGATCAGTGTCATAGTAGTTATAGAGGGCGTGAAACACTATCGAACTCCTTGTCTAACTTAATGCTAGAGTATCAATATTGAACTGCATAACATATTTTTGTGCATAAAGGATGTGGTGGTATGGTTGATAATACTGGCTTATAAAATGATTTTCCATTGAAAAACTATAGAAATGGTCTATTTTTGTAGGTAACTTGAAAATCTTTCGCAAAAGCCTTTATTTTAGTATTTTATAAAGTAGAAAATACGTGTCGGTAAACTTACATAAAATTAAGAGTATGTGACATAGAGAATAGGTCTGTCAGCATATTAACACAGGTTTTTAATGAGAGAAGTTTTATATGACAGCGAAAAATTATGCAACGATAAATTCATATACTCCTTTGATTGCTGATGCCAAAACAATGACTTATTCTGATGAAATCTTTATGTAGCATTAACATCGAATATTCAAAGAATATTCTTTAGAGACAGGCAAGAACTGCTCTTTGCTTATAGTGGTAGGCAATGTGATCATAGATTTGCTAAGCGACGATTCATGTACTTATACTGTCCAGCATCGAAGACACTTTGACTAGAGCGACTTATCGGAACTTCCGAACTTGTGTAATGAACTGGCTAATAATTACACAGATTTTAGGCTGCTGGGAACTTTCAATTTCATGTTAGGTGATGTTTTTGGGGTCTACAAGTCAACTGTTTGCTGTGCATTTAGAGGTGTAACCTACGAAACATCTGGGACCTTATAAAACGATTCCTTTTCATCGCCGGCTTAAGGGCATTTTTAGTAATGGTTAACGGTCGCTTTTACTACAAATAGCAGCACATAAAATGCCACTGATGATATGTGGAATGAAGATAGAACACAGTAGGAAGGCGATGGCGAATAAATCCGGAGAACCTGCAGAAACCCCGCCTCTCCACCGCTTTGTCCACCAAAGTATGTAAGCTTTTAACAAATAAAGGAAGGAGATCGTATACTACCTGCTCTAAAATCCAAAGTTGCCAAATATATTTCAGAAATCAGTCGCTGAGCACTCACTGTTTGGTGATTTGCATTTATGGAACCTAAACAAGCATCAAATTAATCAAATATAAAATAATTATCACTGAATATTTTGTAGCTAGTCAATATTGACGTGATTTGCTTTCCTGCAACCTGACATAAATCTTGATGGGAAGCGCTTATTGTTCCATAAGAATAAGGTTTATTACACTGATTCTGGCATCTCTAGGAAAATTTGGGGGGGGGGGGTAATTGGTAGGTAACCCGTTTATTGTTGTACTTTTTTGAAGTTGCAGGTACGAAACACAGTGATAACCAATCAATAAGTCAGTAAGATCAAAAATATTAGTGAACCACTAAGAAGGAAAAATAATATTAGTTCGTTTCTATGGTAAAACTCAATTTCTGACTACTAAGTCAACATGGTAACAACAGCTTCCTTTAACTTGGAATTTTGTGACAATCGTACAATTTCAAAGGAGTGTTTTAGTGGTTGAAATGATTTTATGAAAATACTAATGATCCAGATCGCAATTTGGGCTAGGACAACAAAGATTATAAAATGAGTTATAATTGTAATACATATGAGACCTAATATTGCTTCTGTATTCTATAATTTTACAGCAGGCAATGAAATCCAAGTTTTCTTTGCATAAATGTAACGGTTCTAAGAGATACTGACGCCAAAATATACGTAATATAGATTTTATATTATTCATGTGTATAATACAAACTATATTCAGAATTTTGAGTTATTTGTTTTTCTTTAAAACATTGATTGTCAACAAAATCCCATTTTCAGTTTCTATATTTATGGAGTGAAGTAGTTCCTTTCCTCAGAATGCAGAAGGACGATGTCATATTCAAACTTAAAATATTAATGTGGGAAAAAGAGGGGGAAAAAAGGAGGATTCTAATAATAAACAAAGGAGAAGCCTGCGCAAAATGTACAGGCTGTAAGGCTTGAGCACTCCACCCAGAAAATTGTATTAAACCAAGCGATACACATTATTGGTGCCTTTAGTGAATGCCCTTAAAGTCTTCCTTCCTCCTTTGCAGGCTCCACAGCTACCAGAGGAGCAGCTCTTCAATGAATTCCAGATTCATGCAAGAAATGTCGCGGAAAGATGTTATGGTGTGTTAAAGGCAAGATTTCCTGTTCTCCTTTGGGGATCCACACTAATGTGAACCAAGTGCAGAACATTATAGTTGCATGTGCGTGCTGCACAACATAGCACGAGCAAATGATGGTAACGTTCCTCCAGTTGACGCAGAATTCCAGCTTCGGTTACACACATACAAGCAAGAGGAACAAATGCTGGCAGAGCTCCAAGAAGCACGTGTTCCAAATCGTGTTCGTGGTGCTGTGCGTAGAACATTTGTACAATATTTTCGCAACAGACTACAGGCACACAGAGTGCAAAAAATGTAACTGCTATCTTTGTAGCATTAGAAAGAAAGAATACTACCTACCTGTATTATTATATATAATACATTTTACTGTTGTTAGAGGAACTGTGGTTGTTAACCACTTGCGTGTAAAGATCTTATTTTATTCTCCTGTCAATTTATCATGTTTTGGGTTTATGCTAATTATTGTTACAGAAAAATTGATGTTTTTAACCATTAATTTTTAAATTATTTTCCTATCAATTTGTCTTTGTTCAGTTTTTATGCTAGTAAATGAAGAAAATTTGTGATTATGTTAAACTTTTGTTTGTGTTTTTAGGGCATGATTTATTATTAAAAAGAGCTTGTACTTTTAATATGTTTAGTGTTAATTGTCTATCTCATTTTGCGTCAAAGCAAACAATGGCAAGGTACTTGTTATCGTCTATTCAGGAAAGCTACACACTCATCAGAACCTTCATGGAAACTATATTTCCAATGCTACCAATTGCTAACAAAGGAAGAAACCATCACTCAGGGAGATAGTGGTGGCCCTCCCAGAATTTCAATATTTCACAGAAAATTCCCAAAACCTACACCTCAGGTTCACTAGGGGGCAGGTTGGGCCTTGGTCAAGCATGTCTCATAGCAACCATCCTGACCACATTGTACCATAGTTGTTCACTTTGACCTACAGAGCACAGGTGCAGTAGCATTTCTGCAGCAATTCCTTCCTTCCTACTTCTGGTATGGAAGAGTCCCACACTCCTAGCAGGTTAGGGTCAGTGTATTAGAAGAACATTTTCCTCCACTTGGAAAAAAATTATGTCAATTATAGCATAAAATGGTTAACAATGGATAAAAACAAATTTGACAAAAACATACCTCTTTTATTGGTCAATTTGCTTTTTTGACAACTTATTTTCAAATCTAACAAAACACATTTTTATTCTTTTTTCATTTTGGCCTCGTGATGTTCCTGCTTCTCCATTTCAGCTTCATGTCGTTCCTACTCCCTTTTCTGTCTATTGTCGAACTGCTTTTGGAGCAACTGTTGAAGTGCAATAACTTCCTTCCTCTCCTTTGCCCAAGATAGAACGTTTTTACTGGACATTGAGGGTGGTGTATATTTTTCTTTCTGTGAACAATATAAAATGCACAATTACATAACAAAAGAATAATACCTTGTTTTCTGTGCTTTCTAATTTCAGATGGTATACATGCAGCTGTTACAGAAAACATTTACTCAAATTTGTCCTATGCACAAATCCATCGGGCATATAGCGCAACTCTAATTTGTAGGTTATTATGAAATGCATTTCTCTGCTGTTTGCAATTAGTGGTAGTGTTTAGAAGGTTGAACTGATTTAAGACATAATACGAGTACATATTAGTGCACACATAGCATGCATTTGTTTCTGGTGTAGGAAAGAAGGAAGCTATTAATCAGATCTAATAGACAAAGGACAAAATCAGATACTTAAGTTATAAAGCATGATTACATGTGTTGCCAAGGATGATAATCACTGTCCAGACTTTTCACAGAAGTAAATAATGTGAAGTTTCAATAAAAGTTTTATAACTTATTGTTTCATTAAGTTTACATTTAATAACTTCAATGTTTTTTTTTTTTTTTTTTTTTTTTTTTTTTTTTTTTTTTTTTGAGATTTGCTCTTCATTTTAAAAAACTGTGGAAACAAGAAAAATACCTTGGTCTTTGGCAGTTAAGTTAGTTTGAGCATCACCAGATGTGATACTGAAGATTTATTGTAGCATATAATATGTAAAAATGAAGCTAGTAAGAGTGAAGTAACAAATTATTGTTATTTTATTGCATCGTAGCAGTTTATCAAACTGGATGTGTTACTACCAAACCTTAAGTTTAGTACATTTTCATTTTGGCTCCACATGAACGCATTCGTACTGCATTTTTCAAGTTCAATAAAGAAAGTGCTGTAGTATTTTAAAAATACTTTTAGCTAAATAGTAGAGAACCTATTAAATTTAGCTTGAAAAAAGACCATTAAATATATTGTTTGCCACTAAATTGAATATGAAAATTCCTTAGGTTTCTTCAATAAATATGGTTTCCGTCATGGAGGACCACCGATCATAGAATTCAATGTTTAGCAGATATACAAGTAGTATATCTAGTGCATTTAAAAAGTTTATGATGTTTAGTATCAAAAACAGTTAGTAATCAGTGTTCCTCCTTATGATATGGAAGATAATGCTGCATGTAAACATCATTTATCCACTTAAACATTCACTATTCATCTTAAATGCTGGCATAATAGGCCCTAAGAAGACATATACGAGGTACGCCCAGAAAGTAAGTTCCGTTTGGTAATAAAATTAAATTGTGTACAGATATAGAATAATTATTTATTGCAAAAAATTCTACAACTCTTAGACTACTTTTCCACATAACTACCGAAATTTTGCAGGCATTTGTTATAGCGTGTCACAAGTTTTTGTATACCTTCTTCATAGAAGTTTGCCGCCTGTGTCTTCAAAAAGTTGGAAACATTTTCTTTCACCTCTTCGTCATTGTTGAAGTGCTGACCGCCAAGGAAAGACTTGAGATGTAAGAATAGATGCAAGTTGCTTTGAGCGAGGTCAGGGCTGTACGGAGGATGGTCAAACACGTCCCAGCCGAATCCCTGGATCTTGTCATCAACCGTGTGAACCAGTTCTTCTGTAACCAAAGATGGACGCCCATTTCGTTCTCCATCGTGCACTTCACTACCTCCTTCATTGAACTGTCGGACCCGTCTTCTCACCGTTGAATCACTCATCGCATTTTGTCCGTAAACTTCGCAAATTTTCCGATAAATTTCAATTGGTTTCACTTTCCTAGCATTTAGAAAACGAATCACAGATCTGATTTCACAACCGGCGGGATTTTCAATCAACGACATTGTAAACAAGCACAACAAAGCGTATGTGGCTGACAGCGATCTTAAAAGGGCGCACGTTTCTTCTCCTTGATACAGAGCGTCTACCGCGCATGAGCGGAACTGCGAACGCAGCGGGGATAAATTGAAACGGAACTTACTTTATGGACGTACTTCGTATTTTACTACACTCCTGGATGAGTGTATGTTAAATCTAACACATTCAAAAAATATCGATAGCTGGTTATGTTAGCATCAGTCGTACATTTCTCTGAAAGAGTGCTCACCTGCACTGCCTGTAGTCTGTAAAGCAGCACTTCTAGGTATTTTCAGCATATTAACTGAGAAGTCACCCCAGTCAAGATCTGTAAATTACAAAATTATTTATTAATACATGTTACATTTCTCTCCAGCTATAGCAGACAAAGCATTACACATTTCACATATCTGATTCAGCAGGATTACAAAACAATGTATATATGCATCAAGTATGACCATAGATTTTATGTAGCCATATACAAGTAAATATGGTACCTATCTGTTTTTCTAATACTTCCTGACAAACTATCGCTTAGAATGTTCTCAAAATAACTGTTTTATTATAATATTCAAACATTCCCTCATTTTCATTTAGTAATGTGACAAGGTAAACTTATGTGCATATTTCCTACATAAAACTATTTCTTTCTAACCTTTCCCCCTTAAAGTGTTGGCATCTACATTACATACAGACAATACATCAGTTACCTTCTGCAGTACTTTTATATATCAATATATGTGGTGATGTATGCATTCACATTTTACTCGCATTATTCTTAAATATATTCTGCATTTTCAGTAACAATCAAAATAAGATCATTTCTAATTGCAAATAAAATTTGTACTTTGGTATTTACTCCATGATACTTTGAAATGTAATTTGATTTGCTATTGCCTGTATACGTCTTCTGAATTAAAGATAAATCCTGTGCCTAGCCAGTGTTAAGGAATATTAATATAGCACACATACAGCCTACAGACTACAAAGACCCAAAATCCATATGGAAAACCTATGTTCAGGAATCATAATGTTGTCTAGATATAAAAACTGGGTTGCATATTTATATAAGAGCCTATAAATTGAACATTTTGCAACAATACATTTACAGCCACTGCTCGATTTTCATGCCATGGACCAAAGCTCAAAATCTAGGTGAAGCTGCATGACTATGATTTTGCTTATGGCTTCCTGTCTTTAGATCACAAGCAGGCAGGGGAAAATATTGCTCAAGCTTTTCTTTGTGTACCCACTGCTTGCCACTGTTAACTTGGTATATATGTACTGCCTCAGATCTCTTACCTTCTGAAGTTTGTGTATGCTGCTCTGCTTCAGCAAGCTCACTAACTGAAGTGCTAGGAGCAACGAAGATTTCCATACTTCCTGCTGCATCCTCTACAATACGATTACAAATTAGTAGAAGATAATTACTCATGTTTACTTTGACAGAAGAGACAAAACAGCTGTAATTCTTACCAAGATCACAATCTGTCACAGATTTCATCCCATTGCCTGATCTGTCCATTAATGAACTTAAAACCTCGTCAGTTGGTGCTGACTTTGGAGATGGTGACTTTCCTTCTCTTGTCCCATACAACTTTTCTTCCTTTCGGCATTTGCCTGCCGAGCTTTTTTCTTTAGAGAGTCATACTTCTCTCGAACCTGGGCAGTGGTCCGGTGATTCGCGGTCTGGGCATTAAATTGCCTGGTAATTTGCTCCCAAGCTCTCTCCTAAAATGGCATAATTACAGAATTAGTATTTATACATCGCAAGGTTAATATAAACAAATATGAACGTTTAAATCAAAGCAAATGTACAATGCAAACCTACCTTTTGCTTCCATGTGGCCACTCCTGTGGCTTTACTTTCCACTTATGCTCCTGAATGAGTTCTAAAAGCAATAAGTTTTCCTATACCGAATAGTTTGCAGAGCGCTTGTTCATATCTCTTCCATCCTTAAATAAATCTTACCAAACCGAAACAAATAAAAAAATAAGGTAACCTAACATCTGATTATGAAGAAATGTAACCTATATCCAAAAAATAGCTATGATTTAAACACACTTACACTATGCTAAACTCTAATGTGAACTAAATATTACTGAAATACAAATAAGCTATTACGCTTATTCCTTGAGATTAATTGACGACTAATAAACAGTCTGTCTTCTATATTTATTTGTAATTAAACAGTTGTTGTTGTCCAGGCTTGTTTATGGACGCGAATTATACAGTTTATCGCAAGATAGCGTTGAAAACACATGTGACATTTTAGTGGAAAAATGTTACCAACTGCTCTCATAGCATCTTAAACCACAGCATACCAAACCTACAGGCAAATTGTGATCGTAATAGAGTCACTGTATTTAACCAACAGTTAGCGACAACTGGGAGTTAACCTGTCTTAATCCATTGAGGCAGACCTATCCGATCAAAGATAAGAGATAAGGCACGGGTGGGAACAAATTCCCTCATATACCCCGTTGAACCTAATAAACAGAATTCAACTCCTTATATGATTAGATTTTTTTGAACATCCTTAATATACACACCGTCCAGTGCTCGAATGGTGACAACGCCTAACATATTGGTTGTTAGTATACTTGCTGCTTGGAATGATGAATTGGCTCACCCAGAAGTGTAAATGCAATGCAACATTGAATTGTACTAGCAATTTTATCTAAACAATTTTGGCTAACTGAAGGGCTAACCAACGTGAAGTTTCTTCCTTCCTCTGTTCTGGATATAACTAAGTAGCGAAGGCCACTTGACTTAACCACTTCTTTCCCCAGGACATTAGGTTTTGGATTCTTTTTGGCAAACGAAACTTTAAAAATGCATGCCCTACTCCGTCCAAGCCGGAGCCCAACGATGTGTCTCCCTACTGGGTCAAAAGGGCTACACAGGGAATATAATGGAGCCCTTTTCACTCATACGGAGTTTGGTATAATACCTTATTCCGGTTGGTTGTTAGGTGTGGGTTAGTTCCTAACTTTCTGTATAGGTGAAGCAGAATCCAGTGCGTTGTATTAGATTGCGATCACTGAAAGAGCAGAAAATCCAAGCTCAGCCCTCCTGAATATTCATTTCCAATGACACGGGTATCCATGTATGGCCTACATGTGGGTTGGCATTTTTATTGACTCCCTCAGCACTAAGAGGAAGTAGGGTTTGGTTCGTGACACCGAGTGCGCCAAACCCGAACTTACCTTCATGGGTCCCGGGGGAATCGTACATTTAGGAATGGCTTATGAAACTTCTCTATTTTACATCTTAAAGCTCATCGTGGTGTATGTGAAAATAAAGGATTAGAAGTTGATGGGATTTGATTTCCGGATGTTGAGTGTGTTATGTCATCGAGTGATGATACATCTGACTCTAGAGAAGATTCTCGATTTGGATTACTCTTGCATATTCGTGCTACAGATTCAATACCTCAAACCTGTAAAGACAATGGGAATACTGGTCTTGTATATTATGAATATAATAGACGATGGCGGAATTGATGAATTAAAGCCCCCAGACAGTGACATCGGTGAGAATAATGTATTCGGAATGCCTGTTTTTGAAGATGAAAACTGACTGACTTCTCGATGAAGACTTTCAATGTACTCCCAAGAAGCGTACAAAAGATATCTCAAAAGCAATCGCATGGATTATACAAGAGCTGAAAGGTAATGGACTTGGATAACCCTTGCATAATGTTGTTCTAGATTCAGTATTAGATAAATGTCTTGGGCAATAGAAGAGCTGATATTATCATAAGTATATGATTTTGCAATAGTGTATTACAAAATGTGGAATTAAAGACGTTTTGGCTATAGACGGTGTAAAATGTGTAAAACAAGGCTACCAAAAACGAAAAATAACACCTGGCAGGGACACATAAAGAGTGAGTCTATAGCCTGTATCATACACAAGTGACATAATATTTCTTATTGTAGAATCTTATTTTAGTCATTTAGATACAACTTTTATTCTCTCTTCTCCCTTAGAATTTAGTCTCTTCTATTGCACTTTCAGTATTTATCATTAACTTGTTAGTTTCGTTTGAAAATTATTGTTATTTGGCATTACAGTGGCGGTGTTAGGCTTTAAATTTATAGAAATTATTTTATATTCTAAGGTTGGCATCCACTGCGGAACATTATGTACACCCGGCAGTCTCGAGCGATGGCCAAATACCTACCCGTACCCCTTGCCCTTCCTCCAGCACATAGAGCAATGCAAAATTATCTGCCAGTGACAGCCTAAGTTCTTCTCTTTCCCCTTTCCCGAACTTCCTTCAAATAGCTCATCTAAACGCTCAAAGCATTCATGCACATTTTGACGAATTCTTTTGTATATTTTCACCACTTAACTTGCATATAATTCTTGTATCTGAAACATGGCTAAACTCTGATTCCATCAATATACAATGCAATGAATGGATATACTTTGCTCCGTAACAACAGGGCCAACTAAGTAGGAAGTGGTGTGGCTGCTTATGTTAGAACGGATCTGTAACCAAAGGTTATTTCTGTCTCACCATCTGAGTACACAGCAAAACCTGAATTTCTTTTTATAAAAATAACTGCTAGTTGTAAAAAATCCCTAGAATATGTAGTACACAAGCCACCTAAAGTGAACTATATTGAATACATGGAGGCTGCATTACAAAGCCTTCTACCTGACTATGGACACGTCATTCTCATGGGTGACATTAATACAAACTTGCTGGCTACTGACGCTGCCTCAACTGTACAATTGACAATTATGTTCCTTGCTAATACCCTAGCTATCCTTCCTGTCCAACCAACACATCATACGCGCGCGCGCGCACACACACACACACACACACACACACACACGCGCGCGCACACACGTCTGCGATTTTGATTGACCTAATTGTGACCAACAAACCCGACCCAACTCTGACTCATGGGCAACTTCTAGCAGGTGGTATATCAAAATATGACATTATATGCATTCCTTACTCACTCAAGTGCCCCAAAAATGTACGCCAATTGGATGCCTATAGAGACCTAAAACGCATTGACGAAGCCGCTCTAAGAAAAAGGAGGCACTACAGATACCGTGGTGTACAATTTGGACATTAAAAATATAAACAACAAAGTTAAATTATTAAGCGACTTCATTACAAGATTAAATGATAAATTTTCCCCTATAAAATTCAGGGTTGTGAAGAGAAACCCAGCTACTTGGATAACTGAGCGGCAATATATATATGTAAGACGCAGTAAAGATTTCTGCTAACACTTCCGGACTTTGGAATGCTCTAAACAATATGGGAATAGGTAAAACAACCGATCGGGTAGACAACATCCAGGTACCTTTACACTTGCTTAATGATTACCTTACAAATGTTGCCAACATTAAACAAAGACGACACTATCAACGAACTGAAACAAAAATCTCCTCCCTCCTGCATAAAAAAATTTCTCTTCAACTATATTAATGATCTAGACTTAAAGGCAGCTTTACTGAGAAATACTACTAAAGCCGAAGGATGTAACAACTTTAACTTCATTATTATACGAATCATTCTCGACATAATACTACCTACTGTGACTCATATATTTAATGCATCAATAATCTCTACATTTCCCTCCTTATGGAAACAAGCCCTCGTTTTTGCCTTCCCCAAAATCAAAATTCCCAATTCCCGGAATTATTATCGGCCTATTAGTATCCTTCTTGTAATGTCCAAAGCGCTTGAATGGATAATTCACAGACAAGTTACAGACTACCTCAAGAAAAACAACATCCTAAACGAATACCAGTCCGGCTTCAGACTGAGACACAGTACAAATACTGCATTACTAAAAAGCCACTGAGGACATACGAGAAGCGGCAGACAGCAGAAAATTGGCCTTACTAGCACTGTTAAATTTGTCTATAGCTTTTGATAAAGTAGATATTGAGTTATTAGTGTATAAGTTTGAATATTTGAATATGTCAAATAGAGTTATAACATGGTTCGAATCTTATTTATCTGATCGCCAGCAAACTGTTGTAGGTATAATTAGATCAAACCGATCTCATTGGAAGGAAACGAAAGCTGGTATACCACAAGGTTTGGTGCTTGGGGCCTTGTTGTTTGCTATTTACATAAATGACATTACAGAAAGTATAAGAGTTATTTAATGCAATGTGTTGTTTATTATCAAAATTTGATAATATACAACACATTACATTAAATAATTCTGAAATACCATCTCGTAATACAGTAAAGTATCTTGCAGTTTATATAGATCAAAATTTAAACTGGAAGACACAAATTACACATGTATGTAAAAAGTATTCTCAATATTCTATCCTTTAAAACGTATAAATAACCTCCTAACGACTTCAATTAAGACAATATGAAAACAAACGCTTGTGCGGCCCCATTTTGACCATTGTGGCTCTCTTTTTACTAACCTAACTGAACATTTTACTGTGAGACTTCAACGGGCTCAAAATACGTGTGTACGCTTTGTATACAATCTCCGTCGATTTTATCATGCTACACCATCGCTCAAAACACTTGAATGACTCCAGCTTAGGGACAGAAGAAAATTGCATTCTTTATCATTTCTGTATCAACTCCTTTATTCTCGTATTTCAAACTATCTAAATGCTCGCTTCAAATATCCTTCTGACTGTCATAATAGAGAAATTCGCTCGCGCCACTCTTTCCTTCTTGCTATACCTGCTCATCATGCACCTTCTATTCATCATCATTTAAAATAAATTTAGCTCCTCTTTTGAATGTTCTACCTGAAGACGTAAGGGACTGCCGGGACGTTATACTGCTCAAGCAGAAAAATAGGGCATACATTTATAATCAAACCTAATTGCTGTTGTATTAAATGATAAATACATATTTACTTTAATTTATTCTCATTAATATTTTATGTGCTGGCAAGTAATATGCATTTAAATTGTAAATATGGCATATGTGTTTTAACCTACATGAATATTTCACTTAAAATAATTTTTTACAGCTTTCTTCTTTTCATTTCAGAATTGTTGTTGCACCTTTTTATATGTGTTTTTATTAAGTTGTATAGAATTGTATTTTTGTTCTTTATTCCTTTATTCACTGTATAATTGATGTGTTGAATTTAGTATATTGCCTGGTAGAGTGGAAAAGAAGGCCTGATGGCCCAAACTCCAACCAGGATAAATAAATAAATAATTAATTACATAAACAAACAGACGTAGGACCTTGTACACTCAACTGTCTGTATATTGGCATCCTTGAGAATAATGCACACAAACTGTCTGCTTTTCAGAATAAAAATACACTGGTTAAACGATTAGGACGTTTGAATAATACTAAGAATCGAACCAAAGAGATCACTCTAAACAAATCGGATTATTATACCAGAGTTGAAATATTCTCGTGTAGTAGAGTTATTAAATGAATGAATTGTTTCACAAAATATGCCCGTCATTAAGGTACACGCCAAGTTAATTTTCTTTTACATTCGTTAACAACAATCAATATCCTGTCCTAAAACTGTAGTAAAATATATTTCTGTAATGCATTCACCTGCTGGTTAAAGGTAACTGAATCATACTATTTTAGCCCAGATCAAAATTTAATACACTATATGAGTATTTGGTTAGGTATTAGATTATTAAAATAATGTGAACGTTTTGAGTCGGCAAAATTAATTATGTTAGCTATCATATTAAATGGTCACCTGATACATAAAAACCGATTTAGTTTAAGTTAGATTAGGGTTCCTTGCGTTAGCAAAGGTTGTGTTACATTAGATAGGGCTGGAAATATATATATATATAAACTGTGAAAACCATTTTTTTAGTAAATAATGGTCAATTTTCTGATGCAAACATGTAAATCTGAGGCCCAAAAGTACGGTCTGCGGAGTCGGCCTGACGTTAAATCATTTGCCTGCTTGTGGCCATAGAATCACTTATTACATATCTTAGCCAATGAGTGCGAAAATGTTTCTTGTGACGATGATGATGATGATGATGAGGACGATGATGATGATGATGATGATGTTCGGTGTTAAAGGGCGTTCAACTACTAGGTTATCAACACACTTAACATAAAACTGTTGAGTTAAAAGACCAGAAGTAAAATCATGGTAAAAAACCACAATTAAAGTATCCAAAACAAGAGATAAAAACCATATAAAAACGAACACTAAAAATATCAATGGAACGCTTGGACAGCTAAAACTGAAACGGGAGGGCTAAAGGCATTAATGATTAAAAGTTAAAAAAGCAGTAATTACCGTTCCATTGATACATATTAAGATAATTAAAATAAATATGGAACTACATCCAGTGTGGAAGACAAAGTAAGGATAAAAAAGTAAAAACTTCACGCACATCACCAGAATCATCCGCTAAAACATCTGGGAGGTTACCCGGCAGTTGTAGAGTGGCCCATCCATAGTGGTGCAAGAGCAGCGCAGTCTGTCAACACATGCCGGAGCGACAATGTTGTGGCACAAAGCGGACACATAGGAGGCCAGAGTCCAGAGTCCAAGAACAGGACGCCCAGGTTCACCTGGGCGGAGTGTAAAGTCACCACAGTACCTAACCGCTAAAAGCGGTTTTACCTGTGCGATATTATAGGGGAAAAAGATTTTGTTCACAAGCTTTATTGTCTACGTCCGCCGGGCGGTGTTAAAATTCCTCCGCAGCCTTAGGGCTGAGTAGTCGGTCACTTGGGCGGTCACCCACCCAAGTGGTGACCACGCTCGATGCTGCTTAACTCGACGTGCCGGGTTAAGCAGGCCAGGTGGGAGGAAAGTTGGTAGGATTATGGATTTGGGTGGGTGATGTGTTCCAGGTTAGTCAGAGGGGGCAGGGTTTCAGCCGGGTGGTCTCCCGACCGGCTGCCACCCCTTCCGTTGCTGTATAACCTGGGGACTTGTTTGGATTAAGGGATGGCAGTCTCTCAGGCCAGTGGACCGAGAGCGTCCCTTGGCAGGGGGTAGGATTTTCTCCTTCTTGGCGCCCTATGGTCGTAGTCGCCCAAAGTGCGCACCAGAGGGTTAGGGTGAAAGGGGAGTTTATCATACAACGTGCGGGCTCGTTCCCTCACGACGTCGATGATATACGGGATTCCGGAGTAGGTATGTAGGATGTGAGATGAGAATCTGTGCCCAGTATCGTAGATCATCCTTAACGCCCTGTTCTGGACGACTTGATGTCTGCGAATTGTGGTCGGCGCCGCTGTTCCCCAGACCTCGCAGCCGTACAGGATCAGGGGGGGGGGAATGATCGCCTGATACAGGCGCAGTTTGAGGTGTTTAGACATGGCGGATTTAAAAACCGGGTTCAACTGCCTGAGGGCGGCGTGGCCTAGCCCCACCTTGCCCCTTACATGTGGCGCGAAAGTGAGACCGCGATCGAGGAGAACCCCAAGATATTTGGCGGCGGTGACCCATGGGATCTGCCGCCGCCTCAACCTCAGGGCACGCATCGGCCGCCAGCGACGGACCTTCGCCAGGAGAAGAGCCGAGCTCTTCCCCGGACTGATGGCCATCTTCCACTTTTCGCTCCACCGGCCAATGGCCCGGAGTAGTCGCTGTAGTGGGGGGAAACAGTAACGGGCGTTCTTGTTCTGTGCCACTATGAGGACGTCGTCGGCATATTGGCACAGGAGAGTTCGGGGTTCCGTCGGGATGTCAGACATGTAGGCGGCGAAGAGTAATGGGGCAGTACACTGCCCTCCGGCACTCCCGCCGCTATGGGTCCGACGGTGGAGAGTCTTCCCTCCACTCTCACCCGGAATGAGCGTTCCCGAAGGAAGCTGCTTATCAGGGTGAGATAGGGGGAGGGACGCCTGCTTGTTTGAGTTTGTGGAGGAGCCCCTGATGCCAGGTAGTGGCGAAGGCCTTCTCCACGTCCAGCAGCACCGCGATCGTCTTGAGGTTGCCCTAGAAGCCCAGGGCAGCCTTCTCGGCGAGGCGCAGTAGCTGCAAAGTCGTGGAGTGCCCTCGACGAAAACCAAACTGGTGATCCGGTAGGAGGTGCGTTTCCTCGAATAGAGGGGTGAGGCGGGGCAGGAGCAACCGCTCAAAAACTTTTGAGACGGTCGGGAGTAGACTGATGGATCGGTAATTACATGGGAAGACCAGGTCCTTGCCGGGCTTTAGAATGCATACCATTCGCGCCTCCTTCCAACAAGTTGGAAAGTGACGGAATTGGAGGCATGCATTAAAAATCCGGGTCAGGTGGATCACAGCCTTTCGGGGTAGGTGTTGGAGCATGGGCGCCGTGACGCCGTCGTGCCCCGGGGATTTGCTTGGGTGCAGTTTTTGAATTTCGGAAGTCACCTCTTTCGGGGTGACTATAGGAAGTTAGATCCCGTCGTGTGGCGGCGGTGTCTCCTCATAGAGGTAGTCCACCGTCGCCTCCACAAGGTCACTGAAGTCCTCGTCCTGGGGGTCCTACCGGGGTTCAAACTGACTCTCTAGGTAGTCTGCAAACACTGTGGCCTTCTCGCAGGGCTCAAAAGCGAGACCCCCACGAGTGCCATGTAGAGGATGCTGGTATTGCGTCTTGTCCTTCCTTAGGGACTTGATAATCCGCCACGGTTTCTTTTCTTGCAGGTTGACGGGGTGGCGGAAGCGTTGCCATAGCTCCCGGACTGTCGCTTTGGCTTTTATCAGCCGCCGGAGTTCATCAGGGATGGTCCGAGGGTTAGAGGATTCAGACGGGATGCGGTGTGTGTGAGCGCGTACCGCCTTTAGGATCTGTTGGGAGAATTCCCTCGCCGCCGCTTCCAGCGCCTCGAGGGAGTCGATGCGAGGCCGCGGGTCGATGGTCTGGGTGAGTTCTAGGACTGCTGCATCCCAGTCGACTTCGTTAAACCAGTCTGGGATTGCCAGGGCTGGTATGTGAACATTGGAGTCCACCAGAACTGGGTCGTGGTCGGAGTCCAGTTCGTTTACCACTGAGAGGTCTAGATGGAATGGAATGTTTTTGGTGATCATGATGTCGAGTACGTCCGGCCTGCCGCGGGCCGGGTAGAACGTAGGCCTTCTCTGTCCGTGCGCATGGAGGCTGGGATCTCCGCTGATGAGGCGGCGGGTCTGTAGCAAAAAGTTAGCAGTGCGCCTAATTACAGTGACGAATTCGGAAGCGAGTCAATAGCACCATCTCTCGGTGAGACAAACGAGAGGGTGTTACCCAGTTTACAGGCAGGTCCTTCACTTTTCGCAACTTGTTGCCACGGAGATTTGACCACTTGGCATGCCTGCAAGAAAGTACCGCTCTCCGCACAACACAACCGAAGTTGGCTGATGTCAAACAATGAATCTCAATAGCGGGTTCTGCGGATGCCGTCTTCGCCACCAAATCCGCCAGTTCATTTCCCGGCAAGCCAACGAGACCTGGAATCCAAGCGCAGTCCACTTTCCCGCCAGACGCGTGCAAAACGTGGAGCGTGTCCTGAATACGCTGTACGATAGAATGGTAGTTGTATAGCTCAACAAAGCTCTGAAGAGCGCTAAGGGAGTCACTCATTATAAGACGGTCACCCAGATGTCGACAGCGAACATAGAGAATAGCTAGATATGTGGAGAGAGCTCCGCAGATTAAATAAATGTGCCACCTGGTAACCCAAGGTGTAGGGTTCCGTCCCAGTAACAAAAGCACATCCGAAACCGTTGGTACCTATTGCCTTTAGTTCATATATGGTTACGGCAACTGTAGTTTGATAATAATTCTAAAAAACAGAAAGGTACAGCTGACGTCCTCTAGACCGTCATTCCTAGATCTACCGGGATGTAGGCGTTACCAAGGTGGGTGCACCCTCTCCATCTTTGGAAACATACTAGGCATTTCAGTATTACGCCTCCGAGGCAACTCTCGCAAATGGAAACCCGCGGAACAAAGCAAAAGGCTACTATAGCATTCGACCAGCTCCGAATGGAAGAAAAGGGGAAAAACTGGATGCGAGGACAGGCACATAAGCGCTCAACCATAAGTACCGAGAAGGGTATTTCGCCGATAACGCAGAGGAGGTTCCGCCAATTCGGCGTAGAGGTTCGCAACTGGGCTGATTGGAATAGTCCCAGAAGTCATATGGACTATGTCTAAACGCCTCAGCACAGATGGTCGTGCTGAAGAATAAACAGTGCATCCATAGTCTAGCTTGGGTCGAATCAGTGCTCGCTAGAGATGAAACAACAGTGTTCGATCGGCTCTCCAAGATTTACCATTTAATATCCGTAAAATATTCAGAGCACGTCAAAAAGCGCCGTTTGTTTTGATTGAAAATCAACCCAAACAATCCCGCCCCATCTGCGAATGGAAGTAAATTTGACCTGAGTCGAAGAGCTGCCGGAAATCACTACCTACGGCATCAGAAGTTAACGCAGATTGTCTTCTCAGTTGAGAAGCGAAAGCCATTTCTCCAGCTGGTCATAAAGATTATCCAAAAACTACTGAAGATGGCGCGTACGCTGAGAAGTACAGAAGATGGCAAAGTCGTCTACGAATAAACAGCACAAGACACCTGGGGGAACACACTGCGAAATGGAATTATTCACTATAGCAAACAGCGTTACGCTCAGAACTAATCTCTGTGGCACACTGTTCTCTTGAATAAAACGGTTAGAGAAAACCGAGCCGATCCTTACTCAGAAGACACGATTCCGCTAAAATTCCAGAATGAATAACGTTGGGCGTTCGCGAATATCCATTTGCGAAGGGACCGTAATATCCCCTCTTGCCAACACGTATCATGAGCCTTTTCGAGTCAAAAATATCGCAACTGTTTGGCAGTTGCTAAGAAACCCGTCCATGATCTGCATTTTTAGTGAGACAAGGTGGTCAGCCGCTAAAAGACGTCACCGAAAACCACACTGCACATTTGACAAGAGATTTTGGGATTCCACCCAATAAATCAACCGTCCAATAATCATGCGTTCCACCGCCTTGCAAATGCAACTGATGAGGGAAATAGGACGGTAGCTGGACGGAAGATGACGGTCCTTTCCAGGTTTTAAAATATGTATGATGGTGACCTCCCGCTACTCTGCCGGAAACGTAGCGTCAACTCAGACACGATGATAAACCCTCGATCAGGAACGCCATACCTTCAGGAGAGGGATACCGCTACATTTGGATGAGGATACCATGTGGACCTAGTGCAGAGTTTCGTGAACCGGAAATGGCATGATCTAACTCCGCCATGGTGAAAAGGCGATTGTAGTCTTCAAGGTTTCCAGAACGGAAAAATAAACCTTGAGATTCACCCTGAACCTTAACGAGAAGAAACTCAGGCGTAAAATGACCTGAGCTAGACACTTCAGTGAAAGCAATGTCTAAAGTGTTAGCCGTCTCAAGCGAATTTCCAATATCACCGGTAAGGGCTTTGAGACCGGCGATTGGCATATGGGTGATTTTCCAGCCACACGCCTCAACGTATCCCATATTACAGAGGAAGTTGTGCATCGATTAGATGAAGCTACATACTTGTTCCATGATGTATTTTTGTTATCCGTAATAACTTGTCTGGATTTAGCAGGCATACTCTCACATTGAATCAGATTATCCAGTGTGGGGCGTCGTTAGAAATCCCTGAGAATTCGCGTGAGAGCACGAATCGCATCGCGGCATTCATCGGCCTACTACGGTACAAGAAATCTGCGGAGTGCGGCACTCGAACGTAGAATAGATACCCCATTAGCAAAAAGAGTTATCTCTTGGAACTTTTCATTTAAAAGATCCACAGATTCCCGCTCATCGTAGGTAAAGACAGTCAAGCAGGAATGACCTGCCCAGTTGGCGCCATCTAGGTAAGCGGGTGGAACATATCTCATGTGTTAGAATACCAATAAAGCTAGCATAGGGGCCACTAGAATGCAAGTCCGACATGATAATCCAGCGTAAGCAAACACCTAACTGTGGAGAATAAATCGTTTAATAAAGATAAAAAGAACTATTAATCGTGAATAGAAATACAGATTCTCCGCTGTTCAGGAGAGCCAAGTTATTTTTTTCCACAAAATCGGTAATTAACTGACTTCTCGCATAAACCCGGGGTGAGCCCCAAAGTAGGTAATGGGAGTTCATGTCGCCTGCCAACAGAAAAGGTGTTGGTATTTGAAAAACTAGGTCTCCAAAGTCAGTACGCGAGAGGTCGTCGGACGGAGGCAAATATACAGATCAAATGGTAAAGCTGATAGTTGGTAGCTGAATCCTTACAGCCACTGACTGGATGTCAGACTGTAAGGGCACGGAGTCAGCAAAAATATCATCTCTAACGAACATTATAGTGCCCCCATATGCAGGAACGCTCTCTACAAGTGATAAGTCACACCGTTAAGAAGCCAAGTGCTTGAAAGTAATGATATCTTGTGGACGGAGCTTCGTTTCCTGTAAGCAAATGACCAAAGGCTGAAAATGGTTGAAAAGCACTTCAAGCTCTGGTCAATGCGGTCTAACTCCGCATTTATTCCATTGTAGGTTAGCTATGGGATGGTCTATATTATGAGATAAGTGCCAGATTGAAAGACGTTTCTGCATATTCGGCTGTGCTGGCTGGTTTAATTTGTTTCTCTTTGGGGTCGCTCTTTTCAGGAGCGCGATCCTGTTGCTTTCGCACTGTTCGTTTGGCAGCGGGGGCAAAATCTTCCTGTTCCATCTCTTCCACCGGGGAGGACCCTTTGCAATATAAAACTTCGTTTAGAAGCCTCCAACCAATTGGAAGTACTGATCGGTGAAGATCGTCGTCGCCGATTGGTGCTCCTCCCAGTAGATTCCTCCGAAGAGGATCTACATGCAGGGTGGTGTGGACTTTTACTACTCTTAGATGTTTTGGGTGCAGACACGACATGTTTCTTGAGGAAGTCGGTTCTAACATAGCTGGTCTTGAAATGTTTCTCAGGTGGTACTGTTTTTCTAGTCCTAGTGCCAAAGAT
The DNA here is from genome assembly GCA_030762935.1 of Hymenopus coronatus. Classification (NCBI taxonomy): domain Eukaryota; kingdom Metazoa; phylum Arthropoda; class Insecta; order Mantodea; family Hymenopodidae; genus Hymenopus; species Hymenopus coronatus. The sequence goes on from CM060900.1 coordinate 291,897,027, forward strand.
CGAAAATTGGGGTGACAATTGGGCTGAACAATGCTTGACATTGGCAGATTTGGCAGTTGGAGACTCCGACGTAGGCGCAAATATTTATGTCTTCGTAGAGGTCGTGCACCGATAATCTTTCTGCAAATACGGCCTCGTTAATATCGCAGGTTTGGGCTGCAATTTCCCTGCTGGGTACTGGTTTAGCTACAACACAGCTATAAGAACCGGTCCCCGGAACAGAGGTTGTGTGGATGCTCAGGATCTTTCGAACTTCAGAGAAGGACACCTTCTCTTTCGCCCATATCTCCTGGATGGCTCTCTCCTCTGCAAAACGAGGGGAGTCACGGGAACTAGATGGATATTCACCATTACAGTTGACGCAAGCGGCAGTTTGCGTACAACCGTCATCGTGCATGGTGTTTCCACAGTTGATACAGGCAGACTGCATACAGCAATACTCGCTGGTGTGCCCAAAGCGCTGGGACTTGTACCACCGGAGAGGATTCGGGATATAGGACCTTATCTCGATGGCTTCGTATTCTGCATTAATGCCTTCGGGTAGATCTACCCGATTAAAGATAAAGAGCAGGATGCGAGTGTGCATGAGTTCACTATTGGCATTTCGCTAAACCCGGTACAAAGCAGTTACTCCTTGCGGCTAAAGATTCTCCTAAATTTCCTCATTGGAGAAACCGTCCAGGGCCCGGGAGGTGATAATCGCACCAGGAGTTCACTGTTTTGTGCATCTCGATATTTACTGTGTAGCTACCCATCATATCGGCTCTCAACAGTTTAGTTCCCTGGGAAGCTGACAGTGCCTCAATCAGGAGCGTGCCATTTTGAGAGTGAACGCAAGACTTGACTGGACCAGCTATCTTATCTGGGCCCTTTTGAATAGCAAATGGGCAAATTAAAAAAAAAACGTCCTACATGCCACTGTTCTCCTAATTACCAAGTAGCGAGGGCCATTGGACCACCTTCTTTCTGTTCATTAAACTAGGTTTGGTTTACGTTTGTAGCCATGAAAGAATGCTGTAATTAATACCAGAATGCTCCCCAACCACCACGGTGCCCATCGACGGATTACCCACTGCGGTTACAGAGCTACACGGGGGTATAACAGGCTCGCCGTCCCACTCATCAAGGAGTTCGGTATAGTACCTAGTCCGGGCCGATTGACTAGGGGTGGGTTAGTCTCAAGACTCCCGTTTAGGCGAAGCAGAAACCAAAGTGGGGTGTGAGGTATCGCACCCTCCCTAGTTACTGAAGGACAGAATACCTGGCTCAGATGCGCAACTCTTAACCAATTTGGCTATTCCTTTCCACTGACTTAGTTCTTCACGCACGACCTAGAGGTACATGGTCACTGATATGCACGGACTCCCTCACTACTCGGAGGTTTCCCACACGAAGGAGTCTGGGTTGGCTCGGGTTTCCAGGTGCGCCAAACCCATACCTACCCATGGGGGGATTTGTTTGCTGGCTGAGGATGTTGTTAACTATGTCTCTTTTGGAACAACGCAGAACGTTGCTGAGCTCAGTTTTAACAAGCATATTTAAACCATTAGTGTTGGTACCGTTGGTTAATTTTGGCCATCACTACTACGCAAACCATGCATCACTTTTCACCCTGAAGGAGATTTTGATAATTTTAGATACTGAATTACTTCAACATTTCACACGATGCCCCGGAACACGTCGGGCCGTCTAAATTGAAATGAAATGCAGTTATATTAATGAGGCTCTTTAATCACTGTGGTTCAAGGCGTGCCATTCTATGTTGGACACTTAAGACTGCTTAATTTTGCTCAAAGACCTCTATATAAAGTTTGAGGTAAATCTACGACACGGGAGTAATGACTTTACTTCCCTTCCGAAGGAAGCCATGCTAAGGATTCTTAAGCTAGAAAAGAAAACCACCTTCCTCCACCGAGTTTGAGCCCGCGACCTTGGATGAGCATGGTAACCACTTCACCACAAAGGGCGACCGTGCTCTCCAGGTTAGGCGGTAAGGTGTCCAAACCTAAATTATTTATCATCAATATCCAAAGGTTTAACTATCATCATTTGAGTAACAAAATGCAAATGTAATTTAGTTCTCTCTCATAGTGCACCATTTCAAGTAGGGTATTACTTTAACTACACCCCGAACTGTTTCCAACTTTTAGGTTTGGAGGACAATTGTAAACTCCGATACCTCAGGCTACGCCTATCCACAAGCATTTGGGTCCCCAGTCCGGTAAGGTGACGTAGATGGTTGAGGTGCTATGAAGCGTCATGTGATGATGCTAGCGCGACATGATATATCTGGGTGGAGCTTCAAAATTTAGATTGGACCACATCTCTGAGGTCAACACGACATATTTCGTGACGTACCGTGACGTTTATGGTTTGGGACAACAAATTATATAGTATTTGATAGTAAACTGGCGCTTAAAGTGATACTGTCAGAGAAGGTATTATATCACAAGGCCTGCCATAACACACTTGCTGTGTGATGCCTTGTTTCCATATTTTACTTGGGGGGGGGAGGCGGGCAGGTGTTGATTGTGGCTCTCTTAATAGTGAGTTCCTATATTTATTCTAAACCGGTTTTGTGTTTCTTTGTGGTGAATTTTTCATTCAGAATGCACATTTTGATAAGCTTCTGCTAAGCAGTATGTTCAATGTTTTGTTGTGTCTTCAAAAATTAGTAGCTTAGCTCCACCTCTTTCTGAAAACTTCCACGAGATATGCATTTCTACACAATACTGTGAAATGTATGCTTCTACTGTTAGTTTTGAAGAAGGATATCACTTAATTGTTATGTGTATGTGCTACAAATACGTATTTTTCCGTGGAACATCCTTAATTTTAGAATGGCAGGTGTTAAGCTACCTCAATATTTAATTTTCTTTGCCAAAAGATTAGATGACGCTAGCTTTTTTCACTTCTTTGCTTTGGGTCAGCTTGCAAAAGTGCAAAACAAAACGCGTGAATGTTTAATAGATATTTGTTCATTTTAAACTTACAATTTTGGCATCAGTGTGCATCTTGTATCTGTTATAATCAGTTACTTTCGTGGTTATGTTATTGTGCACATCTCTGTACTTATTTTGCTGCCACAAATTCAAGTACATTTTCATTCTATTACTTTTTGGAAGTTTTTTCGCAGAGCACTGGTTAACTCTCTTTTGTTAAAGCATTGTATGTTTCGCAAGACATTTAAATCTTAACGCAGTGGTAGCCTAATGCTTTGTTTTTAGTATTATATTCCTTCCTTATTTAGTTCTACTGTTAAATAACATTTTCTCTATGTCATCTAGCTTATGCCTAAGTCTCCATGCTAGTCTTTCATTTTCGGCCTGGTTGTTTGCTTGATCTAAGTATATTTCGTAGCAATGTAGTATCACTTTTACTTTAAATGAGTGGTCTAAAATTAATATGTTCATCTATTTGCTGATTATGAAATTTGGAGCATGAAATTTTATTACAGCCCGCAACCGGTGATTCTACACTTTGTTACTGTTGCTCAATTTCTTAGCCATTGATTCATATCATTTCTGGCTACTATTCTCTTTCAGAAATTTGGCTGCAGGATATACTTGTATTGTTCTCATGTACTTTAAATCAGCATTTATTCCGGGTTTTTACGTTAATGCAAAAACTATTTATAATTTCGAACCTCAGAACTGAAAGTTTGCGGGTGCGAGGATCTTCCGCGATTCTGAATAGGACATATTACGTCTGACCCGTATCTCCATTTGCTCTCTTCTATGTTAAACAGGATCATTCTCGGGAGTTAGATGGATGTTAAACGCTGCAGTTAAAGCAAGATGGTGTTGAGGTACAAGCTCCATATTGCGTGACGACTCCATGGTTGGTGCATGTAGTGAGAGCAGTACATGGTTTGCTGATGTATCTAAAGCGGTGATACTTTTAACATCTCAGTGGTTTTGGAATAATGGCCCTAACCTAGATGGCCTTATAGCCTGCCTTTATTCTTTGAAGGATATCTAGCGGGTCACAGCTAAGAAACCGAGTGCGAATAGCCATGAATGCGTTATTCACATCCCCGTGAAACTTATAAACGGATGTGACTCTCCTTATTGGTGAAACAGTCCAATTCGCGGGTGTTTTTAACGTCGGGAGCGCAGTTGAAGATCTTGTGAATTTCGTTCTTAACCGGGTAGCCGTCTATCACTTTCTTCCTCAGCATTTCATTGCTTGGGATGATGAAATTGCTTTAACCAAGAGTGAACAATTGCGGGCTCTAATGCAGGACTGGATTGAACTAGATATTATATCTAAATCCTTTGGAATGGCAAAAACATTTTCTTAGTGTAACAATTACGACAATCAGTACTGCAATGTCGAAAGTGTGGTATTTTCATAGACCAATATGCTAAGGCAACGCTAGGTGTTAATGGGTTAATGAAAATTAAGAGGTTAAAGATTAATTAACATAATAATACTCTTGCTGAATTACAATCTGAACATTTAACTTTTGGGAGTTTTTTTTCTACATGATATAAGCGAAATCATAAAATTAGGGGAATTAAGGGATAGTACAATTCTAATAATAGAGTAAGGAAACTAAGATGAATTAAAAATGAAAATATGGCAGTTCCATTAAATATTGAGGGCGACATTAATGGGAACGTTTTGGATAGGAATGAAATCGAAGGGTGTATGATGGTGTGTAAGTGTTTATAACAATTGAAGTATTAATATTGAATTAAAACGGAGGTCTGATACCCGCGCTAGAACGAATTATAACATTCGAATGACACGTTGAATTGGAATGACATCGAAGCATGAAAAGGTAATGGGACTTTAAGTTTACATGTTAAATAATAAACGATTATTACATATCATCTATATTATTTTAATGGTAAGATCTGATTGCCAAAATGAATTCTTCAGAAGAAATCAGTGTGATTAGATGTACTTCTACATTGAAAACCATAAAGTCAGCTGTGCCTTCCATTTAAATTCTAGTAATAAGCAACTAATAATAGAATATGTAAGTTTAGAGACAGACCGATTATGATGACTGCTATAAAATGACCACAAAAATAGTGTGTACAGTATAACTGGAGTGCATTTGACGATTTTGTCATTCAAATCATATCAACTACAACTTGCATTACATTACGGTCATTTGAAGTGCTTTCTATTCCGCTGTATTGAAAATAGATTAACATTCACATTTAACTCAAGTGATAATTAAGGCAGCCTAGAAGGAAACGATATCTGGATGGTAGCCTCCCCTTCCACCATTAATAGCATGTCTGACCGATGGCCGCCATTAGAAACAAAAATCAACACCCCCAATTAAGTGCCAAACCTACACAAAGGTCCATTTATCTGCTGTAATCCATTTGGTTGTGTGACACATCTCTCCTGTTAACGACAGCCACTAATCAAATTGATGGCATGCCACCCCCTCCCATTTGCATTGTTTCTTTATCGTTTAAATTGGGTTTAAGTATCAGCCGACATGTTTAATGTTCCAATTGTGTTTAAACCTACACTCCTAATAAAACATATCAATAAAACCTCACTTCCGTCCAGCAAGGACAATAGACACAATAATCCTCACACTAGCGAAATTCTTTACGCCGACGGCCATTGTGTTCCACATATGTTAAACTGTGATGGGTGTGACTAATGGCAAAAACTGATATTTAATGGAACACGTCATATTTTATGGCACCTAATTTGGAAAATAAAGCGTTTAATGGGCTAAAATTGTTTTATTTCCCAAGGAACAAGAACTAACGTGAATAAATGTCCTTATGCTATTCAGCAAATGCTATTTTTTTCTGCCCAGTTATCAAACCAACAATTTTATTTCTGCCGCACTTAAACCGTATGTGCATCTGTTCGTTCGAAGTCTGTTAGAGATCCTATTTTGATAATGGACTCCGTCATTAAAATATGTTCCAATAGAAATTGAAGAGATAAGGCAAAACGAATAGCTATATTTTACATTTTCTGTTAAATACAATTTGGTTTAAATTCCTGGTCCTTCACATGCGCAAGAAAGACTAAATGAAAGGAATCGATATGAACGGTGGTTGGCATGTTCATTAACTTCAGGCGAATCACTGACTTCTGCCTGTCTTATTACCCAGGTGCGCTTGTCAGTGCCATAGCGCATGTATACTTTAGGAGTGGAGAAAAGCCACGACGTTCAAAATCAAACTGCAAATTCTGAATAATAAGTAGGTGCATGTATTGCCCAGAAGAGTGGAAGAGCAGGCTTAATGACCTTCATACTAACCAAGGGAAATTAATAAATAGGTTTTACTACAATAAGATAATAAACTTGTAAGGGAACAGGCTAATGAAATTATTTTGAGTGAGTTTTAAAGACCATATTTATTTAATATATCCTTTCAGTTTTCTCAGCACTATTTAATTTGTGTACCCTAAGGATGATCCGCCGATCAGTTATATTATGTTTGAAAATCCAAAATGTAAAAATACTATATTATTATCTGCAGTTTGCTGATAGGCAGTAGTATGTTTCAAAATGGGCTGCTGCCTTCTTTTAGGAATTCTGGATCCGAGTCTGATTGCTTAACCCTTTTCGCTTAAAGAAACGATTTAGGCCACTCGGCTCAGAAGCAATGTTAGATCTAACGAGAAAAAATTAGCATTTCTTACCTCAGTGATGGGAAGTAGCAGCTATAAGTACTTCAGTGTTCATGTTTTCATAATTTTCATTCAGATTATTATATCTTAGGGTTAGAATTGTCCAGGATAATTAGAATTATACCATATCGAAAACAGAAGTATGATATGGAACCCCAAAGCTTCTAAATAATACAGAAAGTGTAAACCACTTGCAAAATATACTTACGTAATTAAATATCCTAATTTCTAGTTCAACGTCTATGCTATTTTAGGCATACATTCAAGGCATGGTGCTACAGAGGTATTTGAATGTCGTGTTTTCTAATACGTATATATAAAACAAGTAGAGCAGTATGTATGAACGAACATGGATATATAACCAATGTTAGTGGTGCGTAATGAGAAGAGATTGGTTTCCTCCCATTATTTGTTTGCTTAATTATAGCAACATTTTTATAAGTCGCAAATGCGTTCAATAAATAGCTTTAGTACTGCAACATCTATGAAATTTGCTTTTGCCGAGCAGCTGCTATTTAAATTTAAAGTTAGTATATATCTCTTGATTTTACCTTTTCATATCCAATGCGTCCTGATACAAAACCATACACACACACACACACACATATATATATGGTAGGCCCATAATTAACATAGTGGACACGTGTAATACATTAGCCCCTTGCCTTCCAATATATCCTTCCTGTTTAAATAGTGTTAAACCTTTATCCAAAAAGTTGCCTTATCTTAGGAAACGTTTCTTTCACAAGTAAAAACAAACATTGTATTTTTAGATTCGTCGAAACAGTTCATACGTTCAAATTAGAAACTACTGTTGCTGATGCACAAAAGCAATTGGTAGTCCTTTAGTTAACGTATGGTAGTATTCACAAGCTACATCACATGAGAAGATTCTGTAAAGATTTACATCCTCGCGCAGATGTACTTCTCACAGCATCAGAGAGAGAATGGGGTACGTCATGTTTAAGCGAAAACAGTTACTATTTGAAACATAGATGCTATCTCCCATCTGCTCTCAATTAAAACGAGAAATGTAGGCATATTTCGTGAACATTTTGGTTTAAAGAAGCATTCTGACTCTTTATTAAAAGGTACAATTCAAAATGTACATATTTATAATTAATGAAGATGCCAGAGCTTCATCTGCAAAAATGGAGAGGGTATTTACCAAATAGCCTCCTGTCCATAATGGCATTAGAAATCATCTTTCTTTTGAAAAATTAAACAGCTTCCACCTGTTTATTGCTGCCTTAAAATGATGGTTATTAACTACATAATGCAAATGCATAATATCGTGTTACATTTCAAATATGCAACCAAAGAATGCTAGAGTGCATACAGTATTTATAAAGAGAATCGGTTTTTAAGTCCAATGGAGGCCAGTTCCTAATATGAACGTTTTGTGGTAAAAACAATATTCTCTACAAATAAACACCCAGCAACTGACATTAGCTGCGATGTATGAGGTAAATACATTTATTGCAAACCAATAAACGATAAACTCACTTTAATACTTTAACATTTAAATGAAGTTTTATGAATTTTTCATTAGTATTAATTCACATAATGTAATACTTGTCAAAATTGTATATGACATATTACTAATGTGTATCAAAATGTTTAAGGCCTACTACTAAGGCACCGAAGGCGATGACACTGATTATACATGGAATGAAGATGTAGTACCGGTGGAATGCGATGGTGGGCAAAACGGGAGCAGTCGGAGGAAACCCGCCCGTGAGCAGCTTTGTCCACCACAAATCGTTTATGCGGTCGCCTGGCATCCAAACCTTGGTGAGAGGCAAATGGTCTAACCACTCAGCAAATTACTAACAAAAGACTTGGTATGTTTTAATGAATAGATGTTTGTATATTAGAATGTGAATAAACACAAAAGGAATGACGAAAGTGGTGTTTAGATTGTTCGGAGTGAAAAATAGTGGTATTTCACTCCTTATAAAAAACACATTTTCACATTAAGTATTTTACATGAAAACTACGCGTAAAACACACGGAGATAATATCTATACTCGCCAAACCCTTCCTACAGTAGAAATCATCTCTTACCCTCTCAGAGGGAGAAAAATAAAATATAATTACACTAAAGTAACAAAATTATATATTTCAGGGAATATAGGTGCAGATTTATGTACAAACGGGCGCTAACGTGCAAGAGCTTCAAATGAACTGCAGTTTTTTTTTTATGGACGCTGTTTGACTGCTACGGTTCTTAGCCTCCCACTCTATACAGGGCTTGAAAGACTACTTAATTTTGCTCAGGGGCCTTTCAATCGGGCTTGGGGTTCTTTTACGTGCCGTAAATCTACGACACACGATCAACGACTTTGCTTCCCTTCCGAAGGAAGCCATGGTAAAGATTTTACGCCCGAAAAAAAACCATAGTCCTCCGCATGGTTTAAGCCTGCAACCTTCGGTATATGAAGTTAGCTTGGTAAACTTTACACCACGGAGTGCGACTGCAGGAGCTTCAGTGGAATGAAGTAAATATTTTTAAGTTCTTTAAGTTCGTAGACTTGGTTAATAAGCAAGTATGGTTCACAGCGAGACATACGTATGCGAAGCAATACTTTTTATTTAGTAGGCTCATAACCCTTCATTCTTAACCAGTTATATAAGACAGGGTAGATGCATAGCTGATTTCGCTTCAACCTATTTTTTTTAGCTAAATGTTTATCTTTAAATGTTATTTTACATTCACACGTGTTTGTTCCATTGTACTCCCTGTGTATAAAATAAAGATTAACTCGAAAGTTGATAAAATACGTTTGACTCTCGTTTTTTATCTTTTCAGTATTAATGCAATCTTTCAGAAAAATTGGTAAACTTTGCTGTCATGATCTCTGCTACCTATTCGGGAACCTTTAGCCTAATTTTGCCACACTGTATGATGTGTCGAGCGCATGTCATTGTGTTTGGAATAACTTTGGAAGGGAAGAGCTATGCATAATCAGGGTTCAATGGAAGAGAATCTGTGTTACATAATCGCTTGGGGAGTGGTGGTTATTTGAGAAGATGTTGTATGATGCTCGTGTGCTGTAATCAGCATCACAAAAGACGCTCGTGGATCAAGACATTGCAGAAATCTTAGAAATAAATTAAGATGCTGCGGCTACGATAATGAAGTTCCTGCTTGTACAACGTCGCTATTTGTTCGATATTTAGAAAGGAATTGTGTCCCAAAAATTAGACCGCTTTTCTATTTTAGTTTTTAATCTTGCTGTATTTTCTCCTTTATTTTTCGTCGACAACGCCTAAAAGGAAAAGATGTTTTTCATGCGCTTCTTTGGAATGAGGAAAACTTCCTTACAATCTCCCATTTTTCTTAGCCACCGCCCCACCTCCACCCCTACAGCTGAGCCTCAGGGCAATCTCACCCTCTACCCCCTCGTCATCCCCGGGCAAGTCGCTCCGTCTTAACTTTTATTTTAATCACTCGTTTGATGGCTGTGAAACGAGGGCCCACCCTTTCTTCTCTCTTCCATTCCTCCCTCTTTCTCTTTGTTTCTGTGTTCTCTTCACCCAGCTCCAATACATTTGCTTTCAATACAGAAAAATTGGATGCATAGAAGCTAGACTTTGCATTCACCTATTGCATACAAATGCAGTTAACAAAGTGTTATATATGTATTAATATGGTCGCTTATAGTGGCTAGCATTTACTATACCCTGATTTTATACCGAACAGCAATAATAATTAAGGAAATACAACCTAAAACGCCCAGCAAAAACAACGAATTTTCTGTACAAGTAGAATATCCAATCACACTGTACAGTGTTGCCATTTCCACAGTCCACCAGGTACATGTAAGCAGATTAATATCATAAACAGGGTATACAGGTAATGGTTACGCTTTCGGCTAGGCAAAACTAGGTACAGTTGAAATTATACCACAAAATCCAAAGTTTTGGTCTCAGATAGAGGTTTAACTGGTGTCCTCTTTGAGAACACAACTGAATACAAGCTACAAATATTAGCATTAACTTTATTCCTGGACTCTTGCTTCTTATATAGATAGTTTTGTACACAGGAAAAACCAACATAACATTGTATTAAATTAACACGAAAAACAGTTTCTCATATTAATACCGTAGTTTTATGCTCTATAATAATAATAATAATAATAATAGTAATAATAGTAATGATAATAATAATAATGATACTAATGATAATAATAGTAGTAGTAATAATAATAATAGTAGTAGTAATAATAATAATAATAATAATAATAATCATAAATAATTCACTACAATAATTAACGAAATTGAAACATTGATGGATAAATACTAAAAAGCCAAGCCTGGGAAGCAACAAATATGGATCTGCTGCGAGCAATTTAAAGAGCCGATGCACACCATTCTTGGTGCATTTAATAATTCAGTTAGTGCGTGATGAATTAGTTAGTTTATTCACCATAATATCTGACGGCTTCAAAAAAAGCTGCTTTCTTTGTTTGACAACTCTAGGAAAAGACGGGCCGATAAGCTTCTGCTTCTTACCCCCAGTCCTCGCTTTCCCGTAAAACAAGCACTGAAGTAAAGTGCGCGCAGAACACTGAAAACGCTATAGATCTATCTGATTACAGGCCTCCTTCAGCCAATGGCCTGATCTGAAGATCACGCTTTCAAACCCCGCCAGGTGAATGGTTTTTAAATGTGCTAAAAGTGACAGCGCCATATGAGTAGAGTTAATGGCACACGAAAATCTCCTGTGGGACGATATTTCTGTAAAGCGACTGCGGACTATGATGCTGGCGATTGACAGCGTCGTTAACAGCCATACATTCATAATGTATGTTTTCATTTCTCTCTGCATATGAGAAACGCGAAAAAATGTTGACTGTTAGGCTGAAGTATCGCTTTATACATCAATTTTTAGCGTTTGTGTTTTGTCGAAATTTTAATTATCTCTGCCATCTGCCGATGTAACGATGTTTTCGAAATCCAATATGACCAACATGTATGGATGTGAATATTAAACAGATGCAATTCTGGACAACCCCAAAAACTAGTAGTGTACATACTGTAGGACATCTTTCGGTTAATGATGCCATAATATTTATAAATAATATTCAAAATAAGCAATCAAGAGCTGAAAATGAAGCTCTAGATGAAAAAATTGGTTTCTGTATGATTTACCGTGTAAGGTTAAGTTATGGAGCAACTCAATCTCCGTACATTTCAATGGCGGCCATCTGCTTATCTTTAAGCTCGCTTTCTGGCGCCAAAGCAGGTAAAGAGTCTATTAATTGTGAGCCTAAAGCAACGTCGAATTATTCACAATGACGTAATGCTTGGCAGTAATACGTTAAGAAATACTTTGTAATAACTGGTTCGCTATGATTATTAATTCTTAAAGAGGCTGCTGTTGAGCTTAGACCGAAGTAGAAAGCTTTACAACGCTTTCATTAAGCATATACACTACATTTTTGGATGCAATCCACTCACGAGTTCGTCCTATATTGCTAGCTAATATTTGACTATAAAGAAATGTATTTTTGTATTTCGATCAAGTTTTGAGTCAGATGGTTAACGATCTCCTTCTTTGTATGCAAATTGCGACGAAAGGAACTTTTGCATTGCAGTACATTCCTGACAGTGAACGTGACATATTTATAAATACACCAGTTGTAGAGTGATATGAATTAAGGATATTGCAGTATTATACGATGGAATTTGTAATACACTCTACTCCAGGAAATAGGCGTGAAATTTATTTAATCTGTGCTTTTAAATTTAATCTTATGTTCATATTTGTACTGCGAAGGGAAAACACATGAATTTATTAGAGTTGAACCAGCATTTCAAAGTTATTAATGTAGCGCTCTATAGAATCAGGGTTGATATATAAATGATTGCCAGCAGAAGATAGCGAACCTGAAATCGATATTTCAACATACTTCTATGTGATGTTGTAAAAGTTCAAATATTATAGGAGACTGGAGGGTTCTATAGCCATCATTGTGGAAAGCTCTTGTTAATAAGTGGAATGTTTACGTTGAGGAAAATTACTGAGTGGTTTGCTGTTGTTGCTATGAATTTCATCGACTATTTGGAATTGAAGTTTTTCTTTTAAGTTCAAAACACCCTTCACATGGACCAAAACAACAAGATGTCAATGAAGCTAATTCTCAGGTAACGAAAGACTGAAATATAATGTATTAAAACTTAAATACTTTAGACGGCAAATTATTAATGTAAGCAATTTTTTTATACAAAGTATTACATATGTGGTACAATAATCGTATCGGAGAGCCATGAATGTTAGGAGTTGTTGACTTTCCCTTCTGAGCAAACGTATTAGTTGTATGAGGAGTTGTATACTCCTGGAATTTCAGAAGTAATACTTGGCACCACTACCTATACGATAAATGTGGTAGGTTTGATATGATTGTTATTATTGTATAAGGTTTAGCATAAATATTCATGCATAACTTTTTCAAGCAATGTATCTCCTTAACGCCCAAAAACTAAAGCAACTGAAACGGCATGGTTCGCAAATTGAAGCACAATTGAACTCTATATTGAGTTAATCGTCGAATTTAGAAAACGTATTGGAATTCTGGGATTGCTCAACTGGGAATACCAATTCATACAGATATAAAAGTTGTATGTTAAGTTAAAAAAATCATGAAATGCCACGAATATTTGTTATGATAATAATTTTATTGATAGAATTTGCAATCACCTTGAGTAACTGGACCTGTAAATGATATGCTTAGAAGTAATCCATGGAGAAACATAACTCACTTTAAGGTATCCGCTTTAAGAGGAGTAGCTTATGGTAAGGCTACCTCATTGGTGAATCCAACAAGTGGATGTGCAAAAACTCGAATATGGCCACTGGACAGAGGCACTTTCCAGGATTGCGACTACGCCCCAATTACTTCCAGCTATTAACCCTGGAACACATACCCACCTTTAGCATCTTTTAACACATACCTGGGGTAGTTGTGAGCACCAGATAATTATCCAATAAGCTTACCATTTAAACGAATGTTTTATATTGTGAACTGCATGAACACGTTATTCTTCATCAAAATTAAATGCATAAGTCAATAACACATAAGTTTGGTGTTAATAAATTGTAATATTTTGGAATAACCTTTAGCTCATATTATCTTAGCGTACTAGCTGATATATTAAAAAAAGAATAACACTGTGAAATATAATCATGGACAATGTTATCATGTTTGTGTGTGCACATACACAGGTACATGGTGCTTACTAGTCTGTCTTAATTTTTCTTCCTTTTGCTCTGGAACTAAAAGCTCGTCTGGTAGGCAGTCCTCTGCAATCTTCTGGCGTAGTTTCAGAATCAGTGATACTAAGGGTACACTAGATCTTTCCTTTTAGTTCTCTATTTATTGGCTTTGAACATACAATGATCCATAAGTAACCTTTCCAACTCTAACACTAGGTCTTTCAGGAAGTGGGGCTGGTCTATCTTATTGTTCATTCCATTATGCAAAAATGTAATAGCGTCATGTTATTCACACAAGCTATGTCAAAAACTGAAAATAATAAAAAAGAAAAAGGAAACAGCGGCCAGCGTCTGATTTTCATAGCAACTGTGTATGTTTTCATTAGCTGGTCCAGGGTATCAACACCAGCTTTGGTATCGTTGTATATACAAATGATCTCAACTTTGTTATCGATTCATTTATGCTTTTGTTACGGCACCAAATTGAAAGTGGGTTTAAACTTTTGCCTTTCTTTGGACAATATGAAACCAGTGTCTTCTCTACATCAAATACGAATTCTGAATCTCCTACTCCTTTCTGTTAGGAAGAAATGAGGCAGGAATCTCTTCCTTGTTTTACTGCCTAGATCGCATAACCGTAAAATCCGTGTCTTTGATCACTTTATTAGTGATATACATGAAAATTACCTTTACTTAGATTGGGGCAAAAGAACATAGGTAAACACATGTCGGGGTACCGCGATACCCCACACACTACATTGTCACCAATAATATTACATTTCTAAAATTCTTTCTGCGCAGTACAACACACTACACAAAAAAGTCTTACATGGATGTACGTGGAACCCAAGCGCGTTAATTGGAGTTTATCGTCATCTACCGATGGTTCTTTAAAACGATGGCGTACTCGAACACCCCGGTAAGTGTTCCAGGGTTAAAATGAATCAAATACAAGACTTCCACATCCACGTCCATAAAGTCCAGTACCGTATCCACTGGAGAGAGGCGTTTTCCCAGATTTCGATTTGGCTTCAAATGCTTTCAGCCATGAGAATCTAATATAAATCTTCCACACTAATTTCTACAACATTCAGTGGCCGCGCCGTAACCGAGTGGGTAGACTATTTGACTCTCACCCAGGTGGCCCAGGTTCGCTCCCAGACGACGGCATGTGGGATTCGTGGTGGAAAAAGCAGTGCCGGGTCGGGTTTTCTCTGGGTTCTCCGGTTTCCGAACTATCGTATTCCACTGGTGCTCCATCTTCATTTCATGTATTATTATCAGTATCATCGCCTGCATTGCCATAAGTAGTAAAAGCAGGAGTAAAACACTATAAAAACACAGCAACATTTGGTGCCGTATCCACAATTAGAGCACTTCTAATGTCATCTCTACGAGTACAACCAATTCCCTATGCACAGAGAGGTCTTCAAAGCTGATATGGAATAAGCCTTTTTCTGTAATGTTCCCGATTTATAGTCTTGCCGGAACAGGAGAGCAGAAGTCATCCATGCAGCGCTTGCAAGCGTTTATTGCAGAAGAAATAAAGCGAAAAGGCGGCTGCTAGATCAACGTCATTAAATAAACCATTAAAATGAAAGCTCCAGCACAGTGAACTAGCAAATGAACCTGATTCATTCTATGTGATACAGGAAATGGCAATACCAAATGTGTGGAAAACCTGGGGACAAGAGGAAATGGTTTTGTTGTGAAGACTGGATGTGTTGACCGGTATATATGTCAGTGTAATTTTTATAAATGAAATTCATATACTAAAAAGAAATAGTTTGTTATGAATATCTAGCAATTCAGAATTTTCAGTAAAACTGCTACTTTAGTCACAACATTCCAACTGTACTGCTTTTGCTGATGGTGTATTTGATCTAAATTTACAACAAAGTATGTGCCTATTACATTCATCAAAGTGCGTTTCAACTTCAAAATATGTGGGTCATTTTAAGACACAGGTCGTCAAATTTAAGGACCACGTTGCACCTTTTAGCTGATTAACACATTTCAATTTTTAAAGTTATTTAAATGATGATTGTATTAATTTTAAATTCGTTTGAGGATAATTCTAGTGCATGGATTTGTCACTTAAACGCAAAAGTTTGTTGAAAATTTTGTTTTCAAATTATAAGAATTATTTACTGTTTATGTTCAACGGTTTAATACAGGCACATTTGTGCTAAAGTATGATTATCAAATTTCAATTTCGTATTACGCACACCAGCTATCAAAATATACACTGGTTATTTATGTACGATTCTCTTTCTGCATGAATGCGTTTTTATCGTGCAATACAATTGTAATAAAGATACCATTTTCAGCCTTCTACCCACATGTATACAATTCTTTCCAGTTTTTAGTATATCAATGGTGGCTGGTTCTAAAAATAATCTACACTATTGTCTAGCGAGTGGAGGAATACATTTCAATTAAGTTCACTCTAGGATTACATTTTGTTACCAAATATTAAGTACGTACTACATAAGCTTAATATGCCAATATCTCCGCAAGTTCTCATAATTCTGCTTAGAGCATTTGCGAGTTGACCCATCTACTTTGTTTACATCTGCACTACACAGAAAATTCAAATCTATTCAGCTTCATCTGCTCTGTTTACCATCACGAACCCACTACGGCCATCAAAGAGTGCACATGTCGCTACCAGTGACATTATCACCAATTCAGGAACAAAATCAACGGCTGCTGAGAATTAATTGTTATTTTCTTGTCCCACCAAAGCAGAGCTGTCTCTTCCACGCAACGGTATTTTTGTCCCTGTTCGTAAATGTGTTTAGTTGCAGCAAATTACTGACGCAAAAATATTTCGTCCTCAACAAAGGTAGAAACTTTATTTACGCATACATTCAAAGCGATTAACGTACCCAGATAACCTCTCTTTGCTCAAGTTCCAACCACCGTCCAAACACAAACCTCCGGTCTTGTTTTCAGCTTATAAACTAGTGGTCTTTATTGATTGACGTCCTGAGAAGTAACCAACTTGAAATTTTTGAAAAAACTCAACCTATATTCCTAATTTTAGCCCTTCTGAGAAAATATACTTAGGAAACATCGGGATACACAAACTCTTAGTTTTGCTGCTGGCAAGGGTTCTTCAGTGGAAATACAAAATTGGACTTGTCAAATCGGCGATGCTTTTGCACAACTTAACAATAAAACATATTATGCAGCTGTATGTATGTGAGTATGTATATATACACACACACATACATATGACATTCCTCACACCTCCCAATTTATGTACTGCTAAAATTTAATACTTAACTACAACTATAAAGAAAACTATCCGGTCCGTTCACTAGCTACCAGTTAATTCCTACAATTTTCCCATAGAACTAATTCAGCCTTAAGGATGCTTCTGTGAAAAGTGGTAAAAAATTTGGGAAAATTCATAAAAAAGTTAATACAATTAAACATTAAGTACCTTTCACTATAGTTCACCATTGTTTTTGTAGTTCAAGGATCTTCTAAAGCACATCATACAGCTATTCAACTATCTGCCCGTAAGCCTAATCTCCTAAAACTTTTCAGTAAAACCCATGAGTTTTGCCAACAAAAAGTGGAGAAAGGATTCAAGATTTGACTTAAGGGATATCTAAGCTCTAGATTAGTTGCGGAATAGCTTAAAAATGGAAAAGTTAAGGTGATTCTTTATTTTTACCAAATAGTTTTTGTTATGTTGTATTTTAATTTATTTTCTACAACACTATTAATATAAGTAAAATTAACAGCTGCCACGATTTTAAAACTATTACAGGGTTGAATGACGAACTATTATGTTTTTAACGAATAACTAGATAGTTTATTAGTTTACATGATATAGCATTGGAAGAACTTTGTTGGTTAATTTTTACGTTACCCGTTGCTCGTCAAATATTAAAGGGACACTTACCTTTTAGGAGATGAACCTTACCTTTAATACAATTTCATAGTGCTTTCTCAAGTTCTACATAAGTTACCTCTGTGTATTGCACAAAAACAGATCCTTTTGCAACCACTGGCTAATGTCTAATTACCTTTCAACAACAACAGTATAAATTTACTTTTTAGCACGTTAACATCCTAAGTTTCAGACACTTTTTATTGTTAAACACCAACAATAGTAGGGACATTAAATTTAATTACTAAAGAGAAATTGTGAAGTTAGTTACACTTAATTCAAGTTATAAAATCGATATATTCTTAAACATGAATACATTAGCAATAAATGGAAGATTATTGGCAGCATTTATAATTAATAAAGGTGACAGACAAGTATGCAGTCTCTCGCCAAGTTTTTTTAATATACTAGGTATCCCACGCAAGCCGTCCTTCGCTAAAGTTAGTTACTCCCGGATAATGCGGACGCCGAAATGTTTGCCTAATCATGGCAGTAAAGGGGACGCGATACCAACAGAGAGGAAACCTTGCTAAACGTAAGACCCGAGCTTCAAAACTAATACTAACTGCTATAGCTGGTACCATAACTCGTCGCTATAGCACTGTTCATTGTGGTGAGGTTCCATTCTTGGCTCGAGAAAGGTTTTTGTGAAGAAGAATGAGTGTCCTGAGCAAATCAATTCACATATTAATGATATATTTTAAAGCATTACAATATTTCACAGCCAATTTACCAACAACACATAATGCAACAATTTGTGCTTCACAATTAGCAGTATTAAGCAAATGCAGTTATATCTCTGATAGCAATAAAGAATAATGAATAAAATTAATTTATGTTCCTTTTATAGACTGATATATTTTTATTATTGCATTATTCACAAATATTAAAATACCTCTCGGTATTAGTATGGACACCTCTTAACGTGTTTGCAGGTACTGAATATGTTAACATTTCAATTAATTCTTTAATACATCTGGATTTTCCGGCTCCGTTTCGTAAACTCTGGCTTTCATGTATCCCCATTAGACAAAATCCAAGGGATTAAAATGAAGCGATCTCGCTGACCATAGAATGCAACCACTACGACCTATTCACCATTCGAGAAACACATTGTTGAGATATTCTCTAACCCCTCTAGAACAATGGGGTGGTGCACCATCGTGTTGAAACCAGTGCCTCAGAGCTATCTGAAACGGATTTTTCTAGAAGATGGTCCAAATTAAGCTCATTCTGTAGGAATTGCAATACAGTTTACCAGCTAGGCTGGGAACCATATAAACTGGCCCAATTATGTAGTCTCCAATACGTTAACATCCCAGTGTACTTGCGCGTGATGTGGTCGTAACCAGTGAGGATTTTCAGTAGCCCAGTATTGTAGATTGTGTCTATTTACAGTGGAGTCAATGGCGAAATAGCATTCATCTCTCCATAAAAATCTTCCCGATGAGTTCCGGATTTACATCTTATTTATTTAATATGCTTCTGCAGAACGATACCTGCCTTTCGAAATCGTTTCCAAATAGCTGTTGGTGTAGGTGAAGCTTAAGATTATGCCATTTTCGGTTCCTTACAATCCTTCGTATCGAAGAGCTGGATACCTTCATGTCTGCTGCAGCATATATTTCTCTTAATTATGAGAAATTGGTATTAATGGCTGAGAGCTGTTGGTTTTCATAATGATAATGACGATGATGATGATAGTAATAATAATAACATTAATAATAAAATTAATAATAATAATAATAATAATAATAATAATAATAATAATAATAATAATAATAATAATAATAATAACCATCATCAATATGAAAGGTACAATTAATAAAGCAAACTAAAATGCAATAACAAGATAACAATACCCTTTATACTACACTGTACATATGCATTATTTTAATTTAAGCTATATTTATCTTGCATAGGATTTTTTCCAAAATACCACATAATATAAAAAATACAAGATGCATCGCAAATTTGTCTTTCCACTTCAGTTTGTATGTGGAGGGATTCCTTGGTTCTTAACCGCAATTGTGCACGTCTAAACACATTGGTAGAAGAGAGGAAACGCTGAGAATATAGCCTTCGGATCTCAGCTGCATGCGGTACGTATCCACGCAGATCATTATAATATCTGTGTAGTCTTCGCTGGAGTACATTACAGTTGTTACCTATTTGAATGAAAGATCTGACTCGATGGCCACGCGATTTTATCAGAGCGAAACCAGCAGGAAAACGCACGCAGGTACTGAGAGAGACGACATTCCTACAGAATGGAAGAGGTGTACTATCGACGGGATCTTATTAAGCCTACAAAATATTTTGAATACTCTTTCATTCGTAGATGACCAGATTATATCCAGGAGAGTGAAAATAACTTACAAAAGGCCATACAGAAATAATATAGAATATGTGGAAAATATATTTTAAAATCTCACTACAATAAACAAAAGTAATGGCCTTCAGTAGTATGTACCCCGCGATGGGGAGACGGTCAAAGTCCACTCTGCGGCAAGGAAAGGACAAGGTCATAGACATCATCTAGCTTTAGTCAAAGTTGGTTGAGAATGATATCATTTATCTTGTTATTTGTTATGGCGGCACACGTGGCTAAAGGTCAAAGGTGCTAGGTATAGTCATGGTGTTGAGGATGACATCATTGACCTTATATTTGTTATGGCGGCACCCGTGGCTAAAGGTCAAAGGTGTTTGACTATTAGCTTTGGCTGTTTGTGTCGCGATAACAATAAAAAGTTCAAAAAGGTGAACGACATTATTCTTAACCAACCGTGACTAGAACTAAGAATGTTGACGTCTTTGAACCTGTCACATTTCCGGTTGGCGCCAGGGTGGTGTGAAGCACTTTGAACCGTCCGCTAGGCCGAGGGGTCTTTTTTTCTGTTTTCTTTTACATGTACAGTGTGTGATACAGTATACATAAAATTGTTGTTACAATTGAATGCAATATGTTGCTGCAATATTTAAACAAAAATCTAGTGGTTTGACTTTTCATATTCATTAAACAAAATACTTTTTATGTGTGTCAAAACACTATTTTCATTGCTGGTGCTGGTGCTGTTGGCGGAGTGGTGATTGACGTCATGATAACCGCTGCTGTTGTTAATGTTCTTGCTACCGTTGCTGTTACAGGTGTTTCACAATTTGATGCTGTTGCTGCTGTGGCTGACCTTGCCACGATCGCTGTTGCAGGTGTTGGGCATTTTGCTGCTGCTGGTGCTGCTGCTGCTGCTGGAAAATGTGAAGTCGTCTTCGGTTTCGGAAGAGTCTGAAGTTTCGCTACGGATGTCGAGTTGCAGTTTTGGCACGTACAAAGCGCCAACCACGAAGTCAACACTGAAGAATGTTGAGTGATCCTCATTGGGTAAGACACTGATCCAGACTAGGTGTTTTTCTTGTGTTTAGCGTGACAGTTAGTCTGGCAGCGTGTGTAGCGGATGCGCTTATCAAACAGTTTTTAAACGCGATGTGCAGTGTATCGGCATTTGCTGAATAGGACAAGTTTGTTCCTTATTTTATAATAACTTATCAATCAGGTTTTATTTCCCTGGATACTATTTTAAAAGCTTGATCGACATATTTACCGTTTGTGTTGATCACCTCGGTGGCGTTGAACACTAGCTGCGTCTAGATGTTATGTCCCACATCGATAGGATCCGACAGAAGGTACATGTTGGCGAGATCGTTGCTCTTTACTGAAAGATGTTTGTTACCTGGTTTGACGTGACTTTTATTACTTGAGCCGAGTTACAATGACCAAGGTGATTGTCTTTCTTCTTCTTCTTCTTCTTCTTCTTCTTCTTAATTTTCTTTGCTACGGAGGTCACGTCGAAAGAATGTCCCATATATTGATCTAACTTGTCGTAGCACTTGAAGCACCGGCACTTCACACGGTTGTGCTTACACAGCGAATGTGGACAGAAAATTTTGCTAAAGTGACATGTGGTTGTAACAGAGAACTATATTTATACGGGTTGCAGGATCAAACTTCAAATGACGTAGGTTTGTTGGATTGAAGTTCAGTAACGTAAATCAAAAACAAACTGCAACAGTGGTATTAGCGAAACGATGAGAATGTATATTTGGATTTATTCTACAGTATGTTCCTCAAAACTGTATATATGGCGGGCTGTATCGTTTGAGAGCTCTTCTTCTCCATTGTATATATATATATATAACATACCTTATTGGTGTTTATAGGCGCCAGCTACTGAGGCTTCAACTATTGTGGTAGCAGTAAGCAACCGCCTTCTACCTTTACAGCGATTCAACGCCCAAACTTCGTTTTTATGGCCTATATTTCCTCTATTAGGTACCGCTTTCCCTTTTCAGTTCGCTTGCAGCATTGGTTGCAGGGAAGGTTCCACCATAAGAACCACTTCCTAAGTTGTTGACTGTGTTCATCACCTCTCGATTAGCAGCCATTGTGACGTTGTGGATAGTGACTAGTTGACCTGCAGCCGAAACACTGAATATGGAAAAAACCGATGTGTGGAATATATATATATATATATATATATATATATATATATATATATATATATATATATATACTGAAACAATACCTAATGCACTGCATAGCAGTTCATGTTCATATCGAAAGCACGTGAGCTGATTTTGCAAACCAAAATCCTAAATGGTAACGCAAGATGTTCACGTGTTATGCACGCGATCAGTCGGCGGCAAGCAGATTCTGTAAATAGAATCGTATCTCGTAAAATTCTTTAGCAGTGGCGCATAATACATATTCGGTTTATGTACAATTTTACATCTTGTTAGTATCACCTTTAACCTTTATCAAGTAGGTTTTATAGGTGGTAATTAAGTTTCTAATTTCGGTAGACTCTTTCAGTGGATGATAGAAAATGGCATTGACGACAGGATAGAGTTTGATTAATGTTTTCCAATCTTCTTCAATTAAAGGTATGCTGACTGAATCGTCATCTTGATTGGTTTAAGATAATATTAGGAGGACCAAACACATATTTTAGTCCAATTTAAGCTCCTCGTTTAGATTCAAATCACATTTAACGCTTCTTTGTTAATATTACTGTCAATATTTGTGATGCACGTATTTATATTCTTCTAATGCGATAAGTTATTAAGAATAACTTCGCAATCTTCACCACACCTTGCTATGGTAGCTCACAATTCCTAAGGAGAC
Source organism: Hymenopus coronatus (assembly GCA_030762935.1). Taxonomy (NCBI): domain Eukaryota; kingdom Metazoa; phylum Arthropoda; class Insecta; order Mantodea; family Hymenopodidae; genus Hymenopus; species Hymenopus coronatus. The sequence continues at coordinate 291,919,959 of CM060900.1, forward strand.
GACGGTGAAAATTCTACACACAGAAAAATATTTTGCGCGTGGTCCAGGAAGTATATGCTGCTTCTAATACCAATTAACAATGATGATGATGATGGCTGCTTCGATTCTTTGCCATTCTTCGGCTTTTTGGCTTCTGGTTCGGTCATATTAGAAAATATAAAAACGTATATGTCAGATGCAGGATTCGCACCCGCGCTTCTTTTGGAAATAAAACTTACATCTATCGCCGTAGACCACTGGGCCAAACTCACTACAAATGTATACCTCCCTTAAAGTTGATATAGATACCACACGCTGCACTAAGATGACACCTTGGAACTGCTCGGGTTTAAGTAGTTCTAAGGTGTAATCTAGAAATAATGATACCTTTATTTTATACGTCACAGAAAATGTGCTTTAAAACTGTTGGTTAATGTAGTCGTCATTAAATATGTGTTTTAATATTACTTCATCGTTTAGGTCGTGTGGCAAACGAGAATCGTTCGGTTTTGGATCGCAAGGATATGCATTTATCTACAGTGTGTACATACCACTTTGCAATATTCGTTACTGATCTCTGAGCCCAATTAAGCCGCTTTATTCTATGACAAGGTTAAATGCAAAAGGATATATGAAATGCTAATAAAGATTCGTCACAAAAGACCAATATGTAAATTACAATTCTCTCTGTAACTCTTCGAATAAATTCTGCTCTGTATTCTGCTTTGGTAAAAGTAATAGTAAAAAGAGCTGCGCCGCGTTTAATAAGGAGGAGAGTTCCTCCTAGCTAACATCGCCATCATCGCATTTGAAGCCGTGAAATTTTTAAGTAATTTTAACATTAGCGGAATTAACTTTTTCAAATAGCAGACGAGAATCAAGAAGTGGTTTAAAGACCCAAGTTTGCACTTCACATTCTGAACCACATATGGAAAGTCCTTTAACTATATACTCAAGTTCGCCATTTAGGAAAAAGCTAAAATGAACAAATCCTTTCTCGGAGCCATGTTTTCTTAATCACTTTCAAAGTTAAAGTGAAGCATAATATAAGGTAACATTTCCCTTATAATAATGGTTTTCAGGATTGTTGAATATCAGCTGAGTTCTTACAGTCACCAGGAAAACATACATCTTCATACGATCGTTATACGTGTAATCAGTAATTATAAATTTAAAACATAACATTTGAGGAGGGATATTACAGCATCGATGCACTATATATGCAATAGCGTAATGTCCACATGTGGAGGTAGTGGAACTTTGTAATCTTCGTTTAGAATAGTTCCAATGTTTACCGCAATTAAGGTTTAGAAAGTATATAAAATAAGGAAAAAGTGGGGGCATTCGGAAACTTTCAAAATATTCTCCTCTTCCGCATTTTTAAATAAAAATACCTATGCAGTGAGTACTGAGTTTATTAATAGGGTCCGTATTTGCTACTTGAACAAATGGAAACTATTTGAGTACATATTTGGGTAGCTGGTCACATGAAGAAACACCTAAAATGTGATATATATATATATATATATATATATATATATATATATATATATATATATATATATACACACACACACACACACACACAAACACATGTTACATCGATGGATCTATTGGCGTGGAATTCTAATGAGCGTTGATATTCTTAAAAAACGACCATGCAAGCTGCTCCAGTTAAAGGTGTTTTAATGCTCAAGTTTTTTTTAAACATTACCGCGTTGTAATCCCGACATATGTGTTTCACTAGCAATTTTATACGAAGTTAAATGAAACAAATAAAATGTATATCCTTGCGGATAATCATTGCAGATTATGGTATGTCCTTTATCTTCGGGATTTAGATCTAACGCTTTCGTGACAGTGTTGAAGGCCTTTATAAATTGGTTATTTGCAAAACATTTGGCGTTATCGGTTGTGCTGATAATTGCTGCTCATTTACAAAGTGTTGAAGAAAATTTAAATATAGATATAAAAAGTTGAATGGGTTTTTATTAAAATGACCACTATATGCGCTATCTGACACAAATGCAACGCTTACACTGTGAGGTGCTTTACCTATTAACATATCGCGAATTTTTTTAGTCATGAATGTTTAAAGGGTGAATGTTTACTTCATCTAAAGGCATTTTGCCGTTTTTCGTAGAAAGTAATTTTTGATGAGCTAGAAGCAGGGAAGAAGAAGAAGAAGAAGAAGAAGAAGAAGAAGAAGAAGAAGAAGAAGAAGAAGAAGAAGGAAATATGCATATTATATTAAGAACTGCCGTTGTTATGATGGTTTTGCCTTTAAGCTCACAACAGCTATATGGCGAAATTCAGGAGTAGATGTTGTTAATTTTAAGGCCATGTCAATGTTATTAGCATGGTATTTATTTTGAGCTAATAAGGGACATGGCAACCGTCCCAATAATTTAAATTCTTGAATTTGAGTTATTGGTGTGTCCAAAGTGACATATTATGTGCCCTGATTACTATCAAAAACGAAAAATTTACATTGCGTATCCAAAGAGATGCTTCAAGCCATATATTTTAGAATCGGATGAAGAATTGAACAGTTGTTTTGTATAAGTTTTGTAGGGATAACCTGGTTGCGGTGGTGTAACGGCGACATTACTTAAAACCACTTCCATTTATTGAAAGAGCGAATGTAGAGGGTTGTTAACCAGAGCGACCTTATCTTTGTCTTCGAAAATGTTATTGTCATGACTGACGATTTCACATTGCAGGTATAGCTCTATTTGTGAAAGATCCACATAAGTAGTAAAACATTTGCAGTGAAAGACAATCGGAGAGCTATAGAAGTTACACTTTGAGATCCTAGTTCGATTGCCGAGTATCGATTTACGCTGGTTTGTACCGGATGCTCTTCAAATATGTTAGATGCGGATTTTACATAGATATTTGACAGTATGAAAATATATCACGGGTTTTCTTTCATTCAGTTAATTTGTGTTTACGTTTTTGCTCTCCTGTCTTTTCCTTTTTTGGGGCTTTATTTGGTCGCTTCTTACGTCGTGCACACTTTCTTTTTAACTGTGGAACCTTAAGGATTTTGCGACCTTTTATTCCTGAACCAAGCACCGAGGCCAGAGCTACATTGGATTTTCTTTAAAGATTTGTTGCACCCTCCTTTAGTCTATGATTAAGAGCAGCTTTATATGGTTTTGGGGAAATTACGCCAGATAAAACATTACCACTTACGTTTAATATTTATTTACCAATGGACTTTGCAGCGGTTTTAACATACGAAGACGTATATCTAAATAAACTACCTAATGTACCAAAAAGCCCGTGTCATTCTTGAAAACGCTTACCTTTGTACAGTACGAATATATCACCTCGACCGGTTTGAGCGAGAAAATACTGGGTAAGTTCAAGATGATCCATAAGGTCTAAACCAAAGAAGTACTGCCGAAGGCAATTTGTACATAAATGGTAATAATTCACCTGTTCTGGTTCTTAAGTCTATTTGCACAACTTGAAAATCGTGATGAAGTACCGGTGCCCAATTTAAAGGTACAGACGGTTTTTCCATTGCTAGGTGCTTGTGATCGATATCAACTTCAACTATTGAACTTTCAATTATTGGAGTAAAGGTGTTGCTTACCATTTGAGGCCCTATAATAATGCAGTAAACAAATATTTCATACGGGAACGTCACATATAGATTCATTGGTAATTTAGCACGTAGAACTTTGGTGACGTCAGTAAATGGCTCGAATCCAAGTTGCCTGCTTAAATTTGGAGAAAGATAACGTTTCCGCATTACATTTTCAATAGTTACAGCTGAAGATCTTATAGCCTTAGATTTTTTTTTTTTTTGACTGAGTGGGAATCATTAATTTCGGTTTCGTGTTCAACATTTGGTGCATCGCTAAGTTCTTGTTCCCCGTGTATAGTATAGCTAACGTTTGATTCGGAATTATTTACTTCTGTTTTTTCTAGGTCATTTTCATGTATTTTATCACTTACGGTAGTGTCGGCATTTGTATCTTCATGTGTTTCATTTGCTTTCTTTTCTACAGCTCGGAGATGAGCACTAACAAAACGAGCATCTTTATTGAAAAGAAAAAAATATCTACGTGAGCTTCTTTTTTAATTTTATAGTTAATTGTTGTTAAAAACATTATATTATCTGTCGTGTCGTCTAATTCTTACCGAAATTCTATTCACCAGGAGGCTCTTTGCGAAGCAGACGACGTTTGACAAAATTACCACATTTTGTAATGTTTAAAAAGGAGCCTGGATATCTAATCCTTATAAGTGCTACCTTCCATTTCCCTCTAAGAACCGTGCGTTGCGATAGCATGTTCCAAAACTGAGATGTATTGTTTCCAAATATGTTTGGAGGTCAATTACTGGTTAACGTAACAGAGAATGGTTCTGTGCGTATCATGATGGTGTCGTAAATTCGGATTGTTTAATCCAAGAATTCATGTATCACTTACAGATACTTCTTTACTGCTGTCCTTCATTCGAGTGCTTAATATCTTTCGATTCTGTAAACTTTAGCAAGACTAACTTTTTGTAACTCTTGCGAATAAAAGATACCGTTTAGTTCGTCTCCTAAAAGGTCCTCTAGTTTATAGACCGTAAGTATGCTTTTGATCGCCTGATGTACCCCAAGCATTTCATCTGTCAAATTCTGATTATAATATTTGTCGAATAATAACTTTAATTTTGAAATTCGGACATAATCGTCGACATATATTAAAGGTCTGGAACATGCAAACTATTGAATTTTTTCTGTATGAATTAACGTGCACTTTTAGTATGAATGAAGGAGATACTTGCATTGGAGCCATTTTTATTGATCTGTGATAAGAACTATTATACGAACGTAACAATTTATTTAGGAAACACTGTAATTTTGTGTATGAAATAACTTCACATTTCAGTTTTTAAAGTTTTATTAAATCGTTCTACCACGCTGGCTTTCTCATTGTTATTGGTAGTATAATGTGTTATACCATTAGATTTTAATATTTTTTGAAAATATTGGTTTATAAATTTAGTTTCTTTGTCTTTCTGATGTATTTTGGGAATACCTTTATACCGCTCAAAAACTGATGTAAATGCTTTAGTAACTTCTCTGCCTGTTGGTTTTTAAAGGTAAAGCCCTTGCAGATTTTAAAAACACATCAAAAATAGTTGAAATATATACGTACGGTTTTTTATACTAATGTATATTATCTAAAACGCTTATGTCGCTTTCGCAAAGATTATCAATATTTGTCAGGTGATACATTTCTGTTGGAAAACGTTTCCTTACAGATTTATGAAGGCTATAGCTTTCCTGCTGTTGTAGATAACGCTTAATCTTATTATTAGAAATTCCTGTAGTTTGATGAAGCTTTTGCATGGTTCTGACTCCGGCAAAACGATCCAGTTTTGAATAATATTTTTTAAATATGGATGTTTCCTTTCGAGTTAATTATACTTTCCCCATTTTAAGGACTTTAGCGAATGGCTTGAAGATTGTTTACGTGAACGAGTAGGATATGGAGAGAACCTCAACCCTGTAAAGGAATCGTCGTTTTCCGAAGTAGTTGAGATTTTTTTGTTACGTTCTTCGGTGCTTTTAAATCTGGTCTCTTTTGTTTAGCCGTAGTGTTTATTGATGAAGCCTGTTTTGGCGAAGCTTTATTTCGTTTCATGCGTGAGATTCTAATCATATTCCTGAGTCTTTCATAGCGTTATGACAGGTACTACGTATTTGTGCAATTATATCATGATAACTGGTTTGTTTGTGTCTTAATTGGCTCCACTTTTCGTCTGAAGGGACGTTTAAATGTGTGATTTTGTCTATTTCGCTATTGTAGGTGAAGCTAATTACACACTTTTTTATAATTCGATGAAGACGGTTGAGGAACTTCATGCATGTACATTGCTGTTAGTAATACATTTTACATACAATTTAATTTTATATATATATACACATTATTTTGGTCTAATACAAGCAAAAGATTCGCCGGGTACAACCCCTGTTTTATAAGGATATATATCCGTGGTATGTTGTGCACAAAGCAATACCAAATAGCCATGAGGTTTTTCAGTGGCTTTGTTTAAGGCCTCTAAAAGAAATTTTGACTTTCTTGGCTCGAGCTGTTGCAACAGTTTATGTATTTGTAACTTATCTCTATTATTCTTAAACAACACAATATAATTTGAATTGAATGACATTGTTCTAAACATTTTTCCTTGGGGAAAATATTCTGTAGTACGTATTTGACTCCAAAATGTTTGTGATGAGAATCTTTGGTGAAGAAATTAGATACTTCATTGTTGTCCGCCTGATACATAAGATCGTCTAAAATAAGTACATCCCCACTTTTAACGTTTTCTAATTCAGGAATTCTCTCTTGCGTATGCACGTTAAGTGCACAATTGTGAAATTCGTGCCCAATTTTAGGTTGGCACACCCGCAGGTGACTCCATAGAGCTCTTTGTATGGGGTTGTTCAAATATGTTTTTAGCGTGAGGTAATAACGTTTTGACAAATGTGGACTTACTACAACGCGAAGTCCACTTACCTGCAGTGTACTTGGAAATTTAAATTTCTCCGTGTCGCAATTTACAGTCTCTGCAGGTACGGAAGTCATATTTTTGTTGGTATTAAACTCATCATTATCATAGACGTTATTAACATTAGCAGAGTTAACATTATTACTATAATTGACATCACTATGTTTCAATGTAATGCCTTTTATATCTACTTCATCTTCATTCGGGTCAGCAGGCATAAGCGGTTTAAGAATGTGAACATCTCGTCTTTTGTTTTTATAAGATTTATGGTGCGTGTCTCTCCAATTACTGTTTCTTTGTTTCGGTTTTTCTTTTACAATAACAGTATTTAAATTTCCTTCATCTGGGTATGTTTTCAGTTTAATATTACTTTTGACTATTCGTTGTTTACTGTAATGTTTGCACTGCACATGTCTCCAGTTCATAATATCGCGTTGATTTAACTTTCACTTGTAGTGTTAGACAAAAGAAGGTAAATTAATTTTCTGATTATAAGTTTAGATTTTATCACTCTTAACATTATTTTTAAAAAATGTAGTATAATTTGAGCGCCTAGATGCTTTACTGCGATGTATACGGTTAATAGTGTACATTAAAACGCTTTGCTGTTATAATGATCGCAACGACATGGTAATTTCTTTGGCGGTTTATTCTATACTTATCCTTTTATACCGAAATAGAACCGTGACAAAGTGGGCAGTTAGTCTGCGCTTTGTAACAACCATACGAAAAGTTTTTGTAACGGGATTTGTGACTGTTTTTTGAAACAAAGTTGCATTGTCTATAATAAAAATTGCATTTAAACGGACTATGTAAATCTACAATAGCATTGAATTGGCTTTTGTGATACATTAAACTTGCACGTTTGTCGCTAGCTTCTGTAGACTTATAGAGAACTTTATTACCCGTATGGCCATGAATAACTGTAAGACTTTTAAGCTTCTGTGAAATTCCTTTACATCTTCTGTAATGTAACCTGACACCAGTTTTTGAAGTAGCTCGCACATCACCGTTGTACGCTTTTGTATGTAGCCAGCTGTTTTTACTAAGTTATATTCTGGACCTTTGGTAATTTTTGCCATACGAACCGGTATTGCTCTAGGTAGGCAAAGTGAATCATTTTTGTTAACAACAATACTACCTTTGTTTTTAAAACATTTTTCACATTCATTAAAACATTCACCATCAATTGTTTTAGTGTATATACAAGTAAATTTTAGTATGTCAGTTAGAAATAAATTCTCGTTACTTTGCAAAGTAGTTTCTACGGAATTTAAGATAACATCAACATTTAGCTTATCCAAACGTCTCAGATTGCTTATAAAACTTCAGTTTGGATAATTTGAATTGGAAATGGGCATACCGAAATAACTTGGCTGATTATTTAACAAGCGTTCATTGACAAATTCAAAATATTGAGAAAACACCCTATGTATCCACTCCATTTCTTTCTTCATCGTCAGGAACAGCATCAACTATCACCTGAGTTTCTAAGTACCCTGAATGAAACCTGTCAAAAACTCTGTTACGCATCCGAACAATTGTAAATAATTGTGATAATAACTCACCAAGACTCGAACCAAAGATTATGTTTTCTTTGTAGATTATGCACGTAATACCAGCAACAATCTTACACGTTTTATTACGATTAGTAACCTTAACCACAAGTCAGACACTGATGCAATAGCTTAACACTATTGCGTTTTTGAATACGTCTACAGAATTAAAATTAACTAGTTTAATATTTTTATAAATGCACACTCATGCTACGTTTCCACACTTGAGCTTTTTGCAAGATTAAACCGATGTTAGCACGCGTGTGTTGACGTTATAATAAAGTCACTAATCGAAAGGTTATTGTGGTCTAATGAACTGTCGTCAATGCAATAAAGCATGATAACCTCCGACCTTTTGTTTTGCAGAATAAATGTCTAAGGTTATCACGGTCTACTGCATTGACGGATTTGCAATAAAGCATGGTAACCTTCAACCTTTTATTTTGCTGAATAGGAGATCTAAGGTTGCTACAGTCTACTGTATTGACGTCAATGCAGTGAAGCATGGTAACCTCCTCTCTTTTTAATTTTGAAAAATAAGAGGTCTAAAATTACCACGGTCTACTACATTGACGTCATTCTTTAGCATATATAAACGCCAAATAATCGCTTTTCAGTCATATCATTTCTTGCTTTAAGACAAAGCGAGCATCTTCGACAGACATTATACAAAATGTACTTCAACTTTAAGCTACGTAATGGTGTAAATTCGGCTGGTGCCAGTAACATTAATAGGTGTGTTAGTTGTACCAACACACCTGTAGACCTATCAGTAAAGACAGGCTGTGAAACCTACCGTTAGACCTTTCTAAGAAGGCTAAGAAAACAAAGTTGGAGATATCACATGTTTCCCTTTAACGAGGGAAATCCTCCAAACAGTTCGAAAATCGTTTATTTAGCGCGAACTTGGAATGCAGGTTGATTTTCAAATTAAACTGCCACCATACCTGCAGGAGGTGGAGCACTGCCAACTTCTAAAGAACAAAGAGTTGCCTCAGAAAGAAAGTGACCGGCAACAGCAGCAGCTAAAGCATCACCAGCCGTCTCAAGAAGAAGTACAGCAGTTGGAGGAGGAACCATCGCAGAAGAAGGAGGAACCGTCGCAGACGGAGAAGCCATCGCAGGAAGAGTAGGCATCGCAGAAAAATAATGACGTAAAGCTAGACCAACAACAAGATAGACTGAAGGTACTGCAAAGGTAAAACACATTTCCAAATATTATAAAAATTAAATTCCTAAAATTAGATAACTTACCAGTAATCTTCACCATATTATAGATAACGTGACGGACGCATTTCAAGTAAATGAGGACAACACTAACCGTACTATAGAAAACCAATCAACAGTAGTGTTGTCCCAATGAAATGGACTTAAAGCAAACGACAACAATGACGATTACGGTGATGACATTTGCGACACTGACAGTCATGCAGAGTATCAAATGGAAGATAACCAACGTTTCCAGTATGAATACTTAAAACTATATTCATTGCACCCTGTTAGAACATAAACAGGTTATGTAGTTTCATGCCTTCATGCATGCGTTGTTTTATCGAGGCGCATTGTTCAAATTGAAATCGGCTTATAAATCCGAGTACCGAAATGTTATTCTGCCACAGCCAATAACTACAAATACCTACTGCACCATGAGGTGACTGTATTTAACAAAGTGTTGTGCGACAACAAGGCTCACACAACAACTATTAAAGTATAAAATAATTCCACAACGCCATATCGCATAACTCGTGGTGCAAGTATAGCGTTATTAACATTTAATGAATGCCATGTACCCGAGATAAAATATACGCTATTTGAAACCATATGTTGCAATGAATATGCACTTTGCTAATTTTCAACTATTATTCTTACCGAGCATACAGTGTGAAAAGTAGTCACTATTAGATAAAAATATCATATACAGTGCTCATTATTTAAAAAACTAATTGATACCGGTTTACCTATTTTGTCAATAACGATACTGATTGTTATTTTCCATTTGATATCATGCATGGCTAAGTTTCTTTTAATAAGAATTCTAGAATCTATGCTCATTGCACCCCGTTAGAACAAAAACTAGCTATGTACTTTGAAAGCCTTTGAATCATACTTTGTTCAAACAAGGAGTGATTTTCAAATTTAAACTGGATTAAAAAAAATATATAGTATATTTATAGTATAAATGTACTAGGGTATATATATCCTAGTACTATAGGGTTATTATGCAACAGCCACTAACTACAAAATTCTGCTGCACCATGAGGTGACTGTTGATAATAATGTGTTGTACGGCAGTAAGCCGCACATATTAACTATATAAATAAAGGATAATTGACTAGCGCCATATTATATAGCTTGCGATGCAAGTGTTATGTATCCAAGCTAAAGTATACGCTTTTTAAGACAATATGTTGCGATGAATGTAAATTTTGCTGATTTTAGCTACTATTGTTCTTGACGAGCATAAAATGTGAAAAGTAGTCACTGTTATATAAAAAAATATTTACAGTGCTTTATAATTAAAAACGATAACTTATACCAGTTTACCTATTTCGTCAATAATGATACTCATAGTCATGCAGGATGTCAAGTGAAAAATATTTATTTGCACTCCGTTAGAACACAAACTGGATATGACATTTTCAAAAAGACTTGCATCATACGTTGTTCCACCGAGGTGCGGTCTTCAAATTCCAAGTACCAAAGCATTCAATGTAAAAAAATAGCATTAGTTATAAAAAAATCAAATACAGTTTTTAGTATTTAAAAGAAGTATATCTGTTAACCTATTTCGTCATGTATGTAACATCATCATCATCATCATCATCATCATCATCACTATCTTCAATTTCATCCTCCGCCTTATGACTCGGTAATTGTAAATCATCATCCTAAGTAATGTATAAGCCGCATCTTGCGATGTTTGTTTGTCTTTAGAAGCGCAGATATTAGAATATATAAGGTTAAATACTAATTGTTTCAAACCAACCACCTCTTGCTGCATATTGTTTGCATTTTGCTTTATTTTATTAACTATATTTTCTTGCAGTGTTGTCTTATATCTAAAGCCTCTTTCATAGCTCGTATTATTCCATATGCTTTCTGCAAACTTTCCTTAAGATTATCGTTATCTTCCAAAGCAGTATCTAATTCAGCACTTAAATTCACAACTTTCTTATTACACTCTCGCTCCAACATTTCCTTCACTTCAATAATGGCTAATCTACATTTTTCCGTTACAACTTTTCGTAAATTATTTACGGTTACACAACTTGTTGTCGGAGTAGTAGTCGCAGACCCATAATCGGATTTAATATTTACCGTACTTTCAGTAGACCAGGTAACTCCGAGCTTAATTCTGCCTGCAACTTTTTTTCCTCCTATATTTAAATCCTTTTCACAGTTCCTACATTTTCAAAATACATAAATATAATTGTCCGCAAAGTACGTGTTCATATATCAGTTACACTGTATAACATTACCAACTCGTTTGTTTTTCAGTTAATTTCCAATTTAAACCTAAGCCGGACAGTAAATCACATTTATCTATTAACGTCTTAAAATTCATCATTCCTACTAAAATTGAATTGTTGCCGCTTATTATTATTATTATTATTATTATTATTATTATTATTATTATTATTATTATTATTATTATTATTATTATTATTGTGTTCTAAAGCTTCCACACATTCGCAAACGTCATTTACAATGTAACCATTGTTGCATTCCATATTACCTACGTGCAGATGATCATAAATTATTTGACCGCAGCGATATCCGTTGGAGCATTTCGTTTCCGGTTTTAAACAGGTGCACTCAATATTTAAGCACTCCATATTCATCAATGTACCCTCGAACCTATATTCGCTATTTCGTTTATAAGGGCACGAACAATTAGAAAATAATTCGTGGTCTTTCTGACACATGGTAGCATTTTCTAAATGCCATGTATCATCATCAAGTGTACATACACACCTACTGACCGTTACGCAACTCGCTTCTGCAGCTCATAGTGCAGCTAAAAGCACCACCACCACACTAAACATTTTAAACGCGTATACTAACCTGTAATTTTCAGGTGCTCATTATTATATATACCAAAAGAAGTGTCACGTGATAACATTCACACATCGTAAGAAAAATAATTACCTCATAAGCTAATAATAAATACGTCATCGGTGTAAGCGCACAATTTTGATGGAAACCTCTGTATCTCGTGATATAAATAGCTAATCAAATGCGATTGCAAACATCATATACCCCTCCAACGAGCACGAATCCCTCACCAGTTTATAGTTAAGGTGCATCACGTCCACATCACAGCGCTCGCTTAAACTTACATAACAACAACAAGGTATGTAGCAATTTTCTTAGTTTGCACTTCGCACAAATTGTACAACATGTACCTCTTACAACTAACACTCCCATGCATGTTTCCATTTAGGTCATTCTCATACATCACTATACAATGATTGAACAACAGATTGATGATCTCGTCCACAAATAACTCGACAACTATCAGCAATTAGCGATGCTAACCCCAAAGGAATTTCACACCTTGTCGTTGCTATCTCGAACCTCAGAGCAGTTTCCTCCACTTGATGTGGATGCCATGTGGAACACATTAAGTGAACAGCGTGAACGTGTATTTGCTCAATATCGCCGATGCAGGGCTCATTTAAATCTACCTTCCTGGTCTACACACGTAGATGTATCTGCAACTCTTGTTAAAAATTTCCCTTCTGAATATTATCTAATGTAACCAATACATAAAAATAAAAAAAAATAAAAAAAAAGGTTCCTCGGCCGGTGTGGTCTGTTCAAAGTACCACAGGAAAGGTCACAGGTTCAAAGACGTCAACCTTCTTAGTTCTAGCCACGGTTGGTTGACCATGATGTCATTATATGAAAATGGCTGTAAAGACCCTTCTATATTAATATTGACCTTGATGAAAATTGATGTTAATAAAATACATTCAGCAGAAATGAAGTTTAGCAAAAGAGTAAAATGATTCACAAGATTGGATAGACGTAGAAATAATGATATAAGAAATTAATTAAACCTGCTTCCAATTATAGATGAAATAATGGAATACAAAAATTGTTGGTCGAACCATATAAGAAGAATTAATAAGAAACGCCAACCGAAACAGGTATTGCATAATCAGCCACAAGAGAGGAGAGATGTTGTTTGACAAAGAGCAAGGTGATACCTTGAGGACCAAAAACAGGGGACTCTCCAACTCCATAAAGAGTAGAAGAAAAAGAAGAAAAACTGTAATTTTCACATCATAAGCTATCTTTCATGAACTAGAAATCACATTATTTAGTCACCTGTATAAATTAAACATCTTTAGAAAATCTTACTTTTATGCAATTTTTTCGCTAATGTAAAAATTAAGCTTAATTTTCATATTTTTGCCACAACTTTCTATTAACTGTTACGGGCAACATTGTCCATTTGTACCTTTGTATCTTATGTGGATTTGATATTGGATTTTTCGTTAGCTTAGCAAGGGTCAGAGTATTTGCTCTCTATCCCTAGACACGCTCGGCAGGCTGTTTACAGATTTGCTTTCTCTATATGATTATTTTAAGTATTATTAGATCATTAGCTGTAATGTTTCAGACAGCAAGCCCACAACTAACAATTGATTTTGGTCAGGATTTCCATAAAAATAAACATCTGTACACATATTAATGTACTGACTTACCGGCTCGTAAAATTCCGCCCATGTTTGCTGCCTTTCCCACATTCGCGAAGGCCTTGCTATGTTCTTTGGAGTGCCTTAAACACAGGAAATGACCAGAAGCCCAGGAATACAAGACATCGATGTTGCTTGCAGATGCCAGAAGCTTCGACTTCCACAAGATTCCACCAACTTCTGTGGCATCTTTTAATGCCAAATAAGGAAGTGTTGCAAGTTTCTGAGTCCTGATTCAGGCTTCGGCTGGAGCGTTAGAGGGCAGTGGCATCAGAGGGCCACCAACAATCTACACATCACAGCGCCAAGTAAATTAGAATGCATATATACATTCTAATTTACTTCTATATATATATATGTGTGTGTGTATGTGTGTAACCAGATAATTATACAAATAAAAGCGTTTGTTACACAGCTGTTGGGAGTGGAGTTTTTACGCGAAGATGGAGGACATGATGAAAGGTTTCTGGGACGAAAGGATGCGGATAAAGGCACAAATGACATCAGTAATGGGAAACATGAAAACAAAATAGGAATCTGCAGTAGAGAAGATCGAGAAGAAAGTTGAATCCGGCATAAGGAAGATGACAAATAACGACTGTAAATTGCGCGAAGTAGAAGCTGAAGACGGAGTTATCAGACAAAATCGACGAACAAATGGCCAACGTCAAGAGGGACGTGGAGAAGCTTGAAGGAATTCAAGAAGAGCTCGGCAAAGGAATCAGAATCTCGACGAACGCGTTAACGCCGTGCAGCGTGCAGAAGAACATGTTGACGCCCTGGAAGATCTCGGGAAACGCGTTAGTACCCAGGAAGAAAGAGACGAATGTCGCACTAAGGAATTGAATTCAATGGTGCGAAGGACGCTAAACGGAAAGCTTAAGGATTTAAAGGTCTAGACGATAGGAGGCGAAACAATGTCTACACGCTTCGAGCCAGCTAAGTACAACGGGACGTTAATCTTAGAAGTCTATCATTGACAGTTCGCTCTATTGCTCACTCAAACCCTATAGTCAACTGAATACTTAGCCGCACAGCTGATAGCTAGCTTACAGTTACGGGAGGCCGATGAACTGAAAGCGATCGCGACGTCGGCGGTATACGAAAGAACTTGGAAGGCCGTTGAAAACCTCTTCGGGAGCCATAACGTGGTTGCACTCAGCTAAAATCGAGGGGAGACGATTCAGGAGTTCATCCTGTAATAGAACAATTCTTGGAATAAAGCCCTGGTGAATCTACCATATAGTTACGTGTCCTAGGAAGCTGCCTACTCCTTCCTCGACGGGGTGGGACTCCGAGAT
Source organism: Hymenopus coronatus (assembly GCA_030762935.1). NCBI lineage: Eukaryota > Metazoa > Arthropoda > Insecta > Mantodea > Hymenopodidae > Hymenopus > Hymenopus coronatus. The sequence goes on from CM060900.1 coordinate 291,935,022, forward strand.
ACGACAGCATCTACTGCTTGGGGACTATAAGGCGATCGACGAGGCATTAACGGCAGCACTTAGAATGGAGGTGACCAAGATAAGAGCTGCGCCCAGGTGTACTATTTATTACAGGTAGAGAGAGAGAGACAGACAGACAGACAGACAGACAGACAGAGAAAGAGAAAAGCGACTGAGGCCGATAACAGCGACCTATAGGTGTTGTGTATTGGTGCTGTGGCGAGCCAGGTGAACTAGTGAAAGACGATCCACACCAAGAGGACGAGAAGCTGGAAATCGAGTAAGGAGCAGCGTAGTCAGGGGCATTCCCCACCCCTTCACGTGACACCATATGCCTTTGGCGGAATAGTAGATGACAGCCACATCGCAGATGGTTGGATGTAACATGTAACATTTGGAAGTTGATGGCATATGGACTGGACGCAGATTTCACGAAGCTGAAAATGCGTGTTCTAGCTCCACCTTGGTGAAAAGGCGATTGTACTGTTCAAGGTATACAGATCGGAAGACGAGATTATACCTGAGCCTTAACTGGAAGAAACTAGGGTCAATAGTTGTCTGAGCTAGACAAGTGAGCGAAATCACTGCCAAGACAGCCACGCCAATCGGATTAACTACAGTGTTTGCGGTTGTTTTTAGAGAGAATATGGGCACATTGGCCGCTTTGCCGGCTACACGCTTGAATCTATCCCATACGACATAGGAAGGTGTATGTCGATTAAAATATGCTAAAAAGCTTCTCCAGTATGTCTTCTTGCTAGTCTTTATAGCTTGTCGAGACTTTGCATACAATTTTTATATTGTGTCAGGTTATCCCGGAGAACACGTCTACGATCACGCATGGTAGTGCGGCATTCTTCTGTCCACCAAGGCACAGAAAAACGACGAGAGTGGCCAGTCAATATCGGAATAGACTGATCAGCAGCAGCAGAAAGAATGGTGGCTGTGAGGTGTTCACTAAAAGAATTAGCTGGGTCGTATTTACTGCAGTTTAAAAAAGCCAAATAGGAATAGAGCTTTCAGTTGGCCTGATCTAGTCGCCATCAAGGTAAATAATATACATCTGGCACAAGTCCGAGGAAAACCCCAAACCGGGTGGTGGGTAGTCACCTCCCCTACCATAAAAAAAGATGTTGGTAGCTGGAATACAAGGTCTATTAAATGAGTGCGCGAGAAGCCATCAGATGGAGATGCATATATACTGTAAATGGTTAAGCTAGTAAAGTAGTCTAATTCTGACAGAAATTGACTGTATTTAAGATTGAATGGATACAGATTCAGCGAAGATACCTCTGATAAGAATCGGAGTGCCTCAATGTGCAGGTAGTCCATCCGCCGGTGATACATCATACCGGTCAGAAAGGTACTTCCTGATGGTAATGTTTTGGGGACGGAGCTTGGTCTCTTGCAAGCAGACGACAAAAGATTGATGCTGGTGCAATAAAAGTCAGGCTCTTGTGGATGTGGTCTAATTCCGCGTATGTTCCACTGTAGGATAGCCATAGCCTATGTTATAGGATATGAATTAAATGGAAAGACGTTTCTGCATATTTTAATGTGCAGGTCAGTTTAGTTTATTTTTCTAGGCCGTCGGACTAGCATGTTTTTCAGGAGCACGATCCTGCCGCTTACGCACTGGCCGTGAGAGCAGTATCCTCCTGGTCCATTCCTACACGGGGGAGAACCGTTTCCAATAGAGGTTCTCGAACCGATTAGAGGTGCTGATCGGCGAAGGGATGGTCGCAGACCAGTACTCTCCCCAGAAGATTCCTCAGAAGAGGAATTACGTAAATTAGGAAGGGGTGATTTCCTTACCTTATATGTTTTGGGAGAGCACTTTACTTGCTCTTTTAGGAAGTCAGTTCGGATATATTTTGTCCTAAACACTTTCGCTGGTACAGAACACTCATCAGCTACGTCTGACTTACTGCCCATGATCGAAGTTTTGGATGACACTTTTTCAGTAATAGGCCATACAAACCTGGAAGAGGCACATAGTGATGCCGACGTAGACGTGGATGCTGTGAGCCTAGTTAGTGGTCTAGCTAAGAGAGTCGTTTCTGATTTATATCGGAGGTCTGAGGTGAGATTTTCAGCTTAAGTATATTGGCTTAGCTACAACTTAACTTTAGAAACCAGACCTCGGGACGGAGGATAGGTGGATTTGCAGGATATTTCGAGCTTCCGAGAAGGACACCTTCTCTCTCACCCGGATCTCCTTGATCGCTCTCGCCTCTCCAATACGGGCACAGTCGCGGGAACTAGATGGATGCTTACCGCCGCAGTTAACACATAGTGGAGTTGATGTGCGCCCTCCATCTTGAGTGACATCTCCACAGTTGGCACATGTAGGACGACCACTAAAAAAATTACTATTTTGCCCAAAGCGTTAACTATTGTGGCATTGCAATGGGTTCGGGATGTATGGCCTTACCTCGATGACTTGGTACCCTACATTAATATCTTGAGGGAGATCTTGTCCGATCGAAGGTAAGCAACACGGTACGGGTAGACACAAATTCACCATTAATTCTCCGCTGAACACTATAAACACAGGTGACGCCTTGTGCTGCAAGCTCCTTATTAATCTCCTTATTGGACAAACTGTCCAATGACAGGGTGGTGACTACCCCATTCCCTGAGTTCAAGGTCTTGTGCATAGTGACCTTCACAGGGTAATTGCTTAACTTACTTGTGAGCAATAATTTCGCAGTCTGGGTTGCTATACGGCTTCAACCCGGAGCGTCACTCCGAGAGCGAGTATAGCCTTTACTGGACCACATATCTTATCCAGGCCTCTTGAGTCGTAAATGGGTTAACCAATGTAAATGTCTTGCCTTCTTCTCTCCTATGTGTTACCAAGTAGCAAAGACTACTGAATTCGACTACTTACTTTCCGCACATTAAACTGGTTTTTAGTTTATTTTTGGATGCCATAAGAGGTGGGCTGAGTTCATTCCGTGGTCCTCCCCAACTAAAACTGAGCCCAACGAGGGCCACCCCACTGAGATGACAGGAGTACACAGGTGATATAACAGTCTCTGCATCTCACTCACCCTGGAGTTCGATATTTACCTAGTCCTGGTCGATTGACTAGCTGTAGCTTAATGTCTAGCCTCCTGTTTAAGTGAAGCAAAAACCAAAGTGGTATATTAGGTTACCCACCTTCCCCAGTTACTGAAAGTCAGAAACCCAGGCTCAGGTACGCAACCGTGAACCAACCAAAATATACTTTTCCACCGACATGGGTTTCCACGCACAGCCTACACCTGGGTGGGTATTGTGACTTACTGACTTCGTCACCACCACAGAGGCTGCTCATATGAGGAAGCCAAGATTGACTCGGAACCCAGGGTGCTCCAAACCTGTACCTATTGTAGTAGACCCGAGGGGGGGGGGCGATTTTCGAATAGGGTGGTGGAAATGTAGATGGTGTAGATAGTGGGGCTACTTTTGGAGGAGAAATGTAGTCGGAGGATGCGGTATGGATACCGATAGACACAGGGGCACAAAAACAAGTAGACGTCGGAACTTTCCGCAATGACTGGCTTACAGCAGCGGAATATTTCGAAGGAGTAGTCGAGTGAAGGTCGAGATAACGTTTCCGTACCACCTGAAATGTTAATGGTCTTTGATTTTTATTTCCTGGATGGCCTCTCCTTAAATGAATCGGGAACTATCCTTAGAATTCGATGTATGCGTCTCTCGACAGTCGACATAGGTTGGGCATTGAGGGCATTTAGAGCCATCGGTAGCTTTTTGCCCACATTGAGCACAAACCGGCGAATTATTGCAACGTTGTTGCGTATGTCCAAACTTCTGACAACGGTAACAACGCATTGAGTTTGGGTTATCAGGCCACACTAGCGATTTCTCATAACTGCTTATGATATAAACCGGCAAGTCAGTACATCGAAGGCCAAGAAGATCGTCCGCAGTTGGAATGGCTTGTCATCTCGTTTGCAAATTAGCCTGTATCATCAACTACACCTTGATCGTAAAGGCGGTTCGCTATTTCCTCGTAAGATAGGACGTCCAAACTGGAGGTGGTCACTAGGTATCGGCAGCTATTATAAGTTTAGTGCTTCTCCACCTTAATGGGGTAATAACACAAAAGATAAGCATTCAGTACCTTGGCCGGTGTTCGGAAGCGGCTATCTCAATTAAGAGTGTGTCATCTCCAGATCTTGTTGCATTTGTGACTTTACGGCAAATCCGGTCCAGGTACTTTTAAATATAAAATGGATTGATATACTTCATCGTCTTGGTTTAACACATCAAACGACGAACAAGAAAAAGTGGCATTGAAGGGGTTTAGGGAAGATGAGCCATGATGGTATAGTCCCCCCTCCGGAATCGTCGGCGTCAGCCTGCCATCCTGGAGATAAAAGAAAAACACACCAAAACTTTTCGGTCTGTGACCTCTCAGAGCATCCGCTACAGGCCTGATCTCAAGGAGCACTTCAGAGGGATTACCCTCTTACTATCACGATTGGCCGGTATTCGACAGTTTCAGCGAATGAGGGCCCGACTTTATGTCCCTACCGCCAGTAGAACCCCACTATAGGCCGCGGGCCTCAACGAAGTCAACGGGGATTCAGAGGTGGTTAATTACATCGGTCCTCCAACAGCGGTACACGTCAGGTCCCCCCGATCAACCCGGCCGCTCACTGTCGCCGAGATGCTCGCAAGGACCCGGGCCCTTGGAAGCTACTTGAGTGTACATGACATCGGAAGTGCGCCGCACTTAATGCAGCACAAAAGAGGTAAAGAGGAAACTCCACTCCACCTTCACATAAGAGACCTCCGAAGAGCATACAAGTTGTAAGCAGCGCCGAAACTGTGGGATAAGCCAGTTGGTGAGCCTGGAGTTCATAAGCCTAAAGACCTTAAACCTAAGAATTTAATAACTCTAGAGGAGAGAGAGCCTATCATACGGATTAATATAAAAGTAACGCAAATAATATTGACATATGTGAATGAACGGATAACGATGAGAGTGACTGTCTCGGGCAATCCGGGTGCGACAAACCCGTACTCTCATAAAGTACACACATATTGTGAACAAAACTGAGACCATAAAACTAATAATATAAAATAAACCTAGAAGGAAGGAAACCAAGAAATATTCGCAACCTTAGTGCAACGTAGCGCAATTGGGGATGAAGAAATGGCTGCGAATGGCTCGGAAACTCCCAGGTGCACTAAACGCGTACCTACAACAATAGGCTCCGGAGGGGTTAAAGCTTTAATCTGAGGGGTTATAAATCACTTCTGTAGACTCACTCCAACAACTGCTTACGCTGAGAAATACAAATACAGCCAAGTCATCTATGAATAAGCAGGATGACATCTGAGGGAGCATATTTCCAGACAGATTGTATTGTAAAGACAAAGAGCGTGACGCTTAGTGCCAATCCTTTTGGTACTCCTTTCCTTTCAACAGGAAGATTCGAAGAAAACCGAACCGACCCATACTCGCAGAACACAGTAACCTTTCAACGAACAATTGTAGATGTTCATGTATGTTCCAGGTATGCAGGGAACGTATTATGTTTGTTTGCCGCTGTATCATAAGTAGTACATACGGATTAGCAAGCTGGATTAATAATAATCATGCCACTAGGTGGAATTAAGCGCTAATGTCGCTTTAAAATGACGGATTAAGAACATTTCCGGAAACTTCAAAATAATACCAAGACTTGGATTCGCGGATTAAGCAATAATCCGATTAATGGTGGGATCGATGGATTAATGGATAATCCACAGAATTAAGGTAAGGCGGGAAATATATGTGGGAATCCAGAAATATAGCTAATATATTAAGCGCTAGCGACGAGTTGAGCGGTTGAAAAAAATGGTGAAGGAATAGAGATGTGCCAAGATTATAGATAATCCAACCAGCTAATCCGTATGTAAAAGAACTAACGAAAGAAAAGGATATATTAATGACGGTTATGGGAGAATGGAAAGAGTACATTGGCATTGGTTGACCTGGTGGATGAAGGTTGAGAGGAAAAGGAAGATTGGAGAAGTTAAATCCTGGAGGACGAGTGTGAATGAGGACCAGCACGAAGTGCCCTAAAGTAGGACTGAAGCAAAGACTTGAAAAAATATATCAATGTGGATATGTCGTCACAACTAAAAGTGAGCAGAGGGGGTAACAACGGGTATGTAATATCTGGAGGATGAGTGCTGGGAAGGAGCAGATCGTTAAGGGTAATACCCTGAGGACATCAGGGAATGTGTAAGGGCATTTATGAGGACTAGCACGAAGTGACCTAAGCGAATACTGAAGCAAGCAGATCAGAGAAAGTAATACACGGTGGATGGGTAGAAAGATAAGAGAATTCTTGCAGGTGTAGCATGAAGTGCACTAGAGGTAAGACTGAAGCAACCAAGTTATATAAACCAAGAAGAGGGAGGAAACGTGGTAACAGCTAAAGAGAATATGATTCGAGGAAATAAAACGAATGATTATTGGTTAAAATAAGAAGAATTGGACTTCGACAGATATTGGTTATTAAGAAAAAGCTTGGACAGAGAGAAGGTATAAAAAGGCGAATAGGAGATAAAGTGAACATAATACACAAAATGATCATAATCGCAATAGCGAAACTGGTTGTAGGAGTAGCCTGCGAAGGGGATACCTATGTGAGCTTTCGTAGGTGTGAGTTTGTGGTAACTAACGAGACATGCCATCTAGGAAATGCAACTAAATGCGAAAAGAATTACGAAGTGCTACAAAATTTTATTTGTATGTGTAAAAAACATAGCTTATGTAGATTTAACTCTGAATTAATAAGCATGGGAACACTAAAAACGTTTATAATTGTTTAAAGCCTGTATCTATATACTATAGAGGGCGCCTGTGCGGCCACCTAATCTATGGCAACCTAAATATTGAAAACTTGATCGTCCTGAAGGGCACGTGATAAGCGGTAGGTGCGAGGGCATACCAGATAATAAAAGAGAAATGGAAGAAAAGTGCACGTTTCATGAAACACACATTAACAGCTTTAAAAACTTAAAATATATAAATATGTGTTTAAATGGCTGAGTGCAGCCTGCTAATGGATACTACAGGTGGAATTGAATTAGACTGGAAACTAACGCCAGTGGAGAGTAAGTTAGTAGCCGCGTTTAGTATTGTAAATTAAATAAAAACATTTCTTCGGATAATGTTGTTAACGTATTCGGAAATGTGGAAACGGAGAGTGGCAGGTAAGTTTTGGACGATGTCAAAAGCTGGTAGGGAGGGTTAAGTGAAATTCTATGCGGTCAGCTGCGGGGAATTTAAAAATACACTCTGAATGTAAATGCGGGAAAGGCGTAACCTTAGTATTGGGGCAAGTGGTGAGAGTGTAACTAAATAGCATAAGAAATGCTGCTGATGAAAAACCACAAAGAGTATAAATGCACAAGGCAGAAAATGAGAAAAATATATGAAAGTAGATATTTCGGAATGGGAAAACAAATAGAAGAAGCTAAAAAAGTGAAAACCGAAATGGAAAAGCAGGTTCGCAAAAAAGTTGTAAAATTGACACAAATTAAGGGCAAGATGGAGGAGCGAGTAGGCTATATGGCTAGACAGGGATATTTAGTGAATAGAATTTAGGAGAACGTGAATCAAGTAAAGTTTCCGGGTTTTAACACTTTGTGATTCGATTAAAAAATTGGTACACAGGTGGTAAGGGAGGCGGCGATGCCGTAAACCACGAGGACAAACTTGGGGAAGTAGAAGGAGATAAAGTTGGAGTAGGAGATGAAAATGCTGAAAACCGTGAAGATGGATTTAGCTATGGATCTTGGAAGCATACGTAGGAAGTGGACCTCAGCGCTGTTGGAAGGCGACTGGTAGTGCTGCGTAAACAGACACACACACAAACAAACAAACAAACACCTACCGGCGCGCACAATCACACGCTCATACGTTTGAGAATAGCACAGAGGAAAAGAGGGTTATGGGTGAAATATACTTATACGTATATTATAAAGCAACTATACCACAGTAACTAGCTGCTAAATAGTGGGATGAGAAAAATAAAGAATTATTGAAATTCTTATTGAATATTGACATTTTATAGCGAAAACAAATAACAATTAAACAATATACCTAATATAGAAAATTAGGATATAATAATAATAATAATAATAATAATAATAATAATAATAAAAGTAATAATAATAATAATAATATGAATAATTGCTGACATATTATACAAATGGATGGCATATATATGTATATATATGAATAACAATATGAGCAAGTTCAGCAAATTCAATAAAGTGGACAAAATAGCCCTATATACATGTAAATAAGAAACAAATTTTATACTTATATTACGTAGCTGGGGTTAAACGGATCATGATGATGAGGTGGAGGTGAAAGAAAAGAAATAAGAAATGAAGGGGACGATGATGATGAGGATGTTGATGAGGTTACATATTAGTTCTGGAACACTCTAAAACACCCATAGCGGTCATAGTGGAAGCATTCAGAGATATACAGGGTAAAATTATTTAAACCGACAAACTGTGGGAGGTTGTAGGGGACACCAAATTAAATATTTTTCCTATGAGGATTATTTAAACCGGTAGAGGGCGAATTACGTCCTTCAGTTGTCATGAATGCAATTGCTGTTGATGGTAGGAATTGTTTTATCCACCAGTGTAGTGTGCATACTGTACAGTATCTGTTTACTAATGGAGCGATACACCTGGAGTGAGCACACCACAATGGACGAGCTGCACAGCGGCTTTATCAACAACAATATCCTAATCGTTGTACCCCGCATCATACGTCGTTTACTGCTGTGTACCAACGTCTACGCGAGACCGGGTCATTTAGCAGAGGACCTGGACAGGGACGCCGTCGCACAGTAAGAACGCTGCAATTTGAGGAAGCTGTCCTGCAGCATGTGGAGCGAGATCCTTCTATGAGCACTCGTGCAATTGCGCGTAACATGGGGACGAATCAGACGAATGTAAGAAACGTCCTTCATGAGCAATACTTACGTCCATTTCACCTACAGCGTATCCACAACCTGGAACCAGTTGATTATGCACCCAGAGCACAGTTTTCGCAGTGGTACCTGGGACAGTGTCAAATACATCCTACATTTCCATCCTCTGTGTTGTTTACAGATGAAGCAACGTTTGCGCGTGATGGAGTATTCAACCTGCACAATTCGCATGTTTGGAGTGAGGATAACCCACATGCCACAGTTACTCGCGCACATCAAGTGCGGTTCGTCGTTAATGTGTGGGCCGGTGTTGTTGGGGACTGTTTAATTGGGCCATATCTCCTACCTAGGTCATTAAATGGCAGGCACTATCACAATTTTCTCGCCAGAGCATTGCCAGAATTGCTGGAGGATGTCCCGCTCCCTACAAGACAATGCATGCGGTTCCAACATGACGGGGCGCCGGCACATTTCAGTCGTCCTTTGCGTCGATTCTTGAACCGACAGTTTGCAGAAAAGTGGATTGGCAGAGGTGGTCCTTTACCATGGCCTGCTCGATCCCCTGATATGACCCCTATGGATTCTTTTGTTTGGGGAGAGATGCGCAACCTAGTTTACAGAACTCCTGTTGAATCAGAAGAGGATCTGGTTGCCCAGATAGTAGCAGCAGCAGGAGCAATTAACGACACTCCTGGAGTTTTTGCCCGTGTTAGACTGATCCGGCGGTGTCAGCTTTGTTTAAATGTAAATGGAGGCATTTTTGAACCTCTACTGTAATTTAAGTAATTGCGTAGTGTTCATGTGTTGTCTCATGGTAATAAATAATGCAAAAGTGTTTGTTGGTGTCCAATATGAGATGGTGCTCATAATCCAATAGCAATTCCAGCTCAATCCCGGTATAAAAAATCGTAACATCCCATGTAAGACACGGAGATGTAAAGGAATGTGCAGAATCAACTTTATGAGTATTCAATGTTTGCTCTCTGAAGGCTTCAGAAATATCTGTGTGTAGCAGAACATCTGAGGTTAAGTTCAGGTCACAGCTTTCTCCGAAATTTCGGATATTAATCTGTTCCCATACATTTTTAGCATGTTCGTAGTCCAGACCATTAATTTCCCCTTCATTTAGATTGCTGTAGAACGCTTCCTTTGGAGGCAAGCATGTTTCTTTTAAAACATACCATGATGTGATGTAATCACAGGGAAATGCTCCTTTGCGTGTTATCAATCTTCTCTTCTCCAAAGTATTTGGGTCTCTGGAAACGAAGTTAGGGTTTTTGTTACTTTGTCCAAAACTTTAACTGAGAAAACCGTATGTATCCATAAACCGAAGCTTAATATCTCCAACATGTTTCGAGAATGAAATATACTTTTTCATGTGAGCACGGAATCACCTGCACTCTTTCACCTGTACATCCTAACTGTTTAACAATAAAATGAGAATCATATGCACTTAAGTTGTTCATGAAGACAGGAATGTATTTCTGTGTTTTGCAGGCTAGTTTGCATTCATTATGGAGACTTACGCAATGTTCGCCAATCACATAGTCATGATCCCTAACCTTTCAATTTTCTTCAGTGAATTTTGTATTAAAAGGGTTGCATTCAGTAGAAGACTTAAAATCCTCCTGTTGTTGGACCGTTAGTTTCAGAGGTTTAGCAGATTTGTACATACTGCTAAACTTATGTGCATAAGACATTAGATAACCTATACATTTCTCAGCAGCATCAAAGCCTTTATATGTAAGGGGCCAAAGGATCATCAGTCTCTAGCTACTCAGCAGATGTCATCGATTTGACGTAAACAGCTAAACTCATTGGCGAATGCTTCTGATATGGTTTTGTGTTGTAAGCTTTCGGATTAGACTCGCACGAGTAATATGCACTAAGAATACTCTCAAAATCTGCACAGATGGCATACGGAAGTTTCAACGTCCTTTCCACATTTTTAAATTGGAGGATACAGGTTTCCTTTGTAGGCATATCAATCCTAGCGATAGCATGCTGCCTGGAGGTAGTAGCATGTTCCTTCAATTTTTGCACTCCACTACGTCCATATCGGTCATCAAAATGAGTGTAGCAGCGTTTACAGGTATATACTTGTCCTTTATATTTTGTCCTTTGTTCTCGAATAAGCTTCTCAAAGTTCTAGATATATACATAGTGGTGCGCACCATTTTGTGCAAATTTTAATTTTTAGCGTAATTTTCGTTTATTATGAGGTCGAAATTACCAGGAAAACCTGTATACTTATGCTTTTAGTACGTGCATTTAGGATTATAAGTACTTCTTAATCTTGAGGACCCACTTCGATCCCCAACTCTAATGGACCTTAATTCCAAGGTGAATAACTCTTAGAGTAATGGATATGAAGAGAGAGAGTAAAGCGGAAGAGCTTGACCCACATTCCGTTCTTGAATATTGATACAATTAAAAAAGATAGCATTAGGGATTTAGTGCTAGTCAATAAAGGGTCCGGTTTTATAAATTCTAAACTAAGAGTGATATATTGTTTAAATAAATATACATAATAATGGCTAATATTGGGAATATTAAACTGGTTAATAACTTTATAAGAAGAACACGGGTTTGATTCACGTTCTTTTATGACATTACCTTTTAGGATTTCATGTGCACTGCAACGTTTAAAGCTGAATAACCCTTAGAACGCGTATATAAATGTATTAATATGAAGAATTACCTATACAAAACAACCAAATCCTTACGGTCTATTCTTCGAATACCGAAAACTTGCAGAAAATACAACTAAATTAAATGATACCTGTACCGATAGGGGTGCGGTTACAATGCTGTGCTGTGGCTATATAGGAAATCGGAAACCTAAAATTCGGTGAGAATATGACGAAAAGCGGATTATTAGGGAGAGGAGGATGCGCAAAGCTATTGGATAACGTTTATGTGGAAACAACAGAGCAATAAATGAGAGGCTACGAACTTTACATGTAAAATGCTACCAAGAATGAAAATATGGATTTATCCGTATAAAGTATATTCATGTTAAAGCACACAAAAACATGCAACTGACATATTATTTAACTTCTTAAAACCTCTAAAATATGACTGTGCTGTGCTAGAGTAGGGAACGTTTTTACAGCTGTTCTGGCTGCATTCCTTCTATCGTAGGTAATGGGTGGTGTGAGAGGAGAGCGTGTCTCATCATGATGATTTGAGAATAGACAGGCTGAAAACTGATTTTTAGGGGCGATGTTAAGTAGTGACATATGAGGCTGCGCAGAACATGCCTGGGATTAAAACATGAAAACCGGTTTTATGGAGGAGAAGGCCGATGCTCTAAACTGTCGGACGACTTTTATGGGGAACAACAGCGGGAAATGGGCGTTGAACTTTAAACTGTACATGTTTAATCCACGATTGTAAGTTAATTCATAGATTTATGCACATAAAACCTTTAAGACTACAAAACATATTAAAAAGCGTTCGAGACATGCGTCTCACATATAATTTAACGTATTAAATGTTCTAAAATATGAGTACTAACTCGAGCAGAACACAGAAAAACCGGGGAAATGGCATGGCTTAAGTCGCGTGAACCCCTAGCAGGTCCATGTCGTTGGTATAAATAGGAGGGTTCTCTATAGCAGATCTTCGGTGGTGACGGGTGGTGGGCCCAGGACTTTAGCATTCGACGCAGTGAGGTCGCCGCAGATCATCAGCATGGCCAAGAAGAAACGCCGAAACCAAACCGCCTCAAACACCGCCGAAGCCACAGCCGAGCACCAACCGGCCTTCTCGGCTGAGCGCAGTGCCATCCTTCCGCCTCCAGCCGCCGCAGAATGCCGGCAGATGCAGCCGCACCTGCCGGTCAGCCAGTCATCCACCGCCGAAGAAGTCCGGCAAATGCCGGCTTTTACACCCAACACCACCTCAGGACCAGAGCTTCCAGCCAACACCAACGCACCTTCCAAAGCAGCACCGACGCCTCCACAGCATCTGCCGCCACCGCCGCTTCTCATCGAGAGGTACAGTGCTGTGATTAGGGGCGTCCCGCGAGACCTATCCATTAGGCTCATCACCGCCGCAGCACGCCAGAGATGGCCTTCAGTAATGAGGACCACAAGGATTATGTCCGCCAGAGGGATATCCCCTCTAGTTCGGATTGTACTCGCCGTGGCCGGGGATCTCAATGCTGCCTTGCGCGAGGGCCTGCCCATGTTTGGGCGGCGCCTAAGCATCGAGGCTAGCCGAGAACCCCGACCGACACCATGCCGCCGCTGCTGCGCATTCGGCCACACCGCCGACACCTGCGCCGAGCCCCCACGGTGCCACTACTGTGGGGCGCCGAGTTTGACAGCCGAATGCGCAGCCCACGACCTAAGATCTCGACGCCGGTACTGCGCCACCTGTGATGGCCCTGGTCATTTCACAGGACAGGCGCAGTGCCCCTATTACCCACGCAGTCGCCGCCACCTGACACCAGCCTCTGCCGCCACACACAGAGACAAAAAGGCGAGGACCTCAACAACCACCACCTCGACGCAGACGGAAGACTCCAACATCACCCATCACCTGCCTGCCGCCACTAACACTCCACAGGCAGCAGCGCCATCCGACAGCGCTGTTAAAGACGCCGTGCAGGACCTGCACTCAGAGGTCCTGCTCATTAGCGGCCGGCTGAATACGCTGGAAGAAGCCCTGACTACCATGACTGCAGCAATCTCAGACACCCACACCACTTCTACAGCCAACCTTCAAGACACCGATGCCATAGCCCAGAAAAAGGTCACGTCTGAGTTCCTCTTGGAGCTGGACGTCCTCTACACCCTGCTACAGGAAATCCACGACGTCAACGCCAGGATCTTGGAGGCCAACCAGGACCTCTATGTTCAAACTGCAAAATTACCAATACGCCTTACACTTCTGGAAGACCTGCTCAAAGGAAACCGAAACGACATCAAAAAGTGCTATACTGCAGTTCTTGACAGCCAAGAACTGACAGTCAACAATGTAGCCGAGCAAATTGCAAGCAGTCACCACCAGATTCTTCAGGACCTTACCACCAAAAACTCATGCCCTTACACACACACCCGTAACACCAGACATCAGTACTGAAAGCACACCAAGACTCCCTAGCGCTGTACTCAGGGCCCACGGGTCATGTTTACAGACTAGATAAGCCATTCCTTGTTGCAGCACTCATGCTGCAGCAACATCAACTTCACCACTAATCACGGAGGTGCTATCGCGTAACTCCGTCATTCCCCATTCACTGTTCCTTTCCTATCTCACCTGATTTTTCCCTTGTATTATTCCCTTCTAATCTTCACCCAATGGCGAGATAAGCTATTCTTTCAACCTTCCAACTCTCTCTCTGTCTCCCCTTTCCAAAAAAAAAAAACAAAAAAAAACAGTTGCGCAGTTTGCTTCGAGTCAAGTAAATCAATTCCTCTTAGTGAAACCAGCTTCAATAGCGAGAGAAACGTATTGCGGTGACCTTTTTAATCATACTTAGACATTTGGATTGGAGGCATGCAGAAAGGTACAATCAACGAAGCATCTACGAACTCTACTTCTGACTGCAGTTGTATTAAGGGTGGCAAAAGGTTTTAAGGAGCTATGACAATCTTATTTCATCCGATGCAATTTAAGCAAGGACATGAAGACTTACCTGCAGAAAGCTAAGCACAGGATTATACAATCTGTTCAAAAAGAGCTCCACTTACATAAAGCTGTGAAGATTAACTGTATGTGAAATGCTGATTTGTAAATAATTCTGGAGAATTATAGACTTATAGAATAGACCTTCAAAACCAGTTATCAGGCAGTATTTTGAGAAACTGGTTTACACACCCTGCTAGAGACGAAATTCAAGAAACTGGATGCGGAAATGGATGAATCGCATCTTAAAGGAAGCAATTGGGTTCTGCTTGCTGTGGAGAGAGTACGCCTTCGAATTAACTATTACAAACGTCTTCGTGGAAGCAGTTATATTCCTCTACCTACATCTATAGAAGCAAAGAACGCCTGCGTGAACCCTCAGAGTCATCGTGATGAGTAGTGCTTTTTATAAACTAACCTTGCTCAATTCGTCGACAATAAGCCTCTCCACGTGTCAGCAAATTTGAAAAGATAAGTAAAATAATATCTATGAACGTGTTAGGACTGGATAAAAAGAAAAAAGTGTTTCTAATAAAGTTTGTGGAGGAAGAAATAGCTGATCCTTGCGACTTCTTCTTCTGAGTAACGCAAACGGTACGCATCACTATGTATATATCAAGAACTTTGAGGAGCTTATTCGAGAACAAAGGAGAAAATATAAGGGATGAGTGTACCCCTGTAAACGCTGCATCACTCATTTTGATGAACGATATATACGTAGCGGTGTGCAAAATTTGAGGAAACCTGCTACTCTCTGCAGGCAGCATGCTATCGCTAGGATTGTTATGCCTAAAAAGGAAACCTCTATCCTTCAGTTTAAAAATGTGGAAAGGTTGTTGAAACTCCCGTATGTCATCTATGCAGATTTTGAGAGTATTCCTAGTCCGTATTACTCGTGCGAGTCTAATCCGGAAGCTTCCTACACAACACCCTATCAAAAGCATTCTCCAATGAGTTTCGTGTTTACGTCAAACCGACGACATCTGTTGAACAGCTACAGACTGATCTTCCTATTGCCCCTTACATATAAAGGATATGATGCTCCTGAGAACTTTATGGATTATCTAGTGTCTTTTATAAATAAGATTAGCAGAATATGCAAATCCCCTAAATCTCTGAAGCTAACGGACTAACAGGAGCATTTTAAATCATCTACTAAATGCTACCTGTGTAATATAAAATTCCCTGAAGAAAACTGGAAGGTTGGGGAATATCACGGAAGTGTCCATAATGAATGTAATCTAGCCTGCAAAACACGGAAATACATTCCTGTCTTCATGCACAGCTTAAGTGGATATGATTCTCATTTCATCGTTAAACAGTTAGGGTGTACAAGTGAAAGACTGCAGGTGATTCCGTGCTCAGAAGAAAAGTATATTCATTCTCGAAATATGTTGGAGATATTAGGCTTTGGTTTGTGGATACATACCGTTTTCTCAGTTCCAGTTTGGATAAACTAACAAAAATCCTAACCTCGTTTCCTGAGACATTGAGGTACTTTGGAGAAGAGACGATTGGTTTGATGACACGCAAAGGAGTATTTCCCTATGATTACATCACATCAATGTATGTTTGGAAAGGAACATGCTTGCCTCCAAAGGAAGCGTTCTACAATAGACTAAATGAAGAGGAAATTAATGATCAGGATTACGAACATGCTAAAAATGTATGGCAGCAGTTTAATATTCAAAATTTGGGAGAATACAGTGACCTCTGCTTAACCTCAGATGTTCTGCTACTCACAGATGTTTTTGAAGGCTTCAGAGAGCAAACGTTGAATACTCATAAAGTTGATTCTTCACATTTCTTTTCATCTCCGGGGTTTACCTGGGATGCTATACTTGTATATACCGGGATTGAGCTAGAACTTTTATTGGATTATGAGCAGCTTCTTATGGTAGAATCTGGCCTAAGGGTAGGATTATGTCAAGTGAATCATCGGTATGCTCAGGCTAACGACACCTACAATGAGGAGTTTGAACCAGATAAACCAACTTAATGTATGACATACGAAGTCGCAAATACCCAATATGGATGGGCTATGCAGCTTCCACTGCCTTGTGTAGGATTTCAGTGATTTTTTCCTGATAATATTATTATAGAAACGCTAAAAGAAGATGGTCCTCCTGAATATATGTGCGAAGTTGATGTGGATTATCGTACAGAGCATCACGATCTCCATAATGATTTGCCATTCTTACCCGAGTGTCTCAAACCAAAGAAATCAAACTGTAAAGAATCAAATTGGGCACCTTGGAAGCAGGAGGAAGTATGCTGTTAACTAAACAGCTTTAAAACAGGAACTCTCATATGGACTATGACTAGAAAAATCCATCGTGTGCTACAACTTCAACAATCGTGCTGGTTAAAACCTTACATAGCGTTTAATAGCAAGCTGAGGCAACAGGTTAGAAATGACTTCGAAAAACCTGTACAAACTTTTCAACAATGCTATGTTTGGAAAAACCGAGGGGATACTACGAAATCGAATGGAGATACGTCTTCTGATAAACGAGAAAGCACTGGAAAAGCTGATTTCTAAGCCTACATTCATCGACAGTAGCATATATGGACCTAACCTAGTAGTTGTGCATATGGCACGCAATTGATTATATTCAATGTGCATATGAATGAGCGTACTGGATACATCAAAAACCCTCATGTATTCATACCAATTTGATGTGCTATTGCCGTATTATGGAACTGAAACCCTGAAACTGGCTCCTTCATTCATCGAGTTACAATAACTGACATATACCAGGAAAAATGCAATTTCTTGAACATTTGGATTCATCTGATTATCCTGCAAGCCACATAAACCACTTCACACAGAACAAAAAAGTGTTGGGAAAGTTTAAAGATGAAGCTAACGGGAAAATCATCCAAAGTTTTGTCGAACTGAGACCTAAGGTGTATGGTCTCGATATTGATGGAGGAATGATAAAAAAGATTAAAGGTATAAAAGGAAGTGCTATTAAGCAATGTATCGCATTCGGCTGTTATGTGGATTGTCATAAAAACATCGAAATAATAACTCCCATGAGTTTGATAATGCCAGAGCAGCATAACTTTTTGTCTGTAAAAGTCTACAAAATCGCTCTATGGCCCCATGATGATAAAAGATTGATTGCTGATGATGGAATATCAACTTCTGCTTATGGCCGTTACAAAGCTGTGAATGCATCATGAGAGAATAAATACTACATGCATTGCTCATCATCGTTAACGTGAAGCTCAGAGTCCAAACACCCCATACATTTAGCAAAGGCATACGAAGGGAGAACAATAAGAAGAATAAGAATGAGAGGGGGCGCGAACTCTGCCATTAGAATGCATTTCTAGTGCTGGCCTCAAGCCCAGATAAACGAGGAGAGACGCCTAAAATCTAATGCTATTTTTATATGAAAGCAATTAGAAATGAAAAGCTCAAAATACTAACAATAACTCAAAAATATGTTCAACGCTTCAACAGGAACAACAAATGTCGATATCATTATTCTAGGGACAATAAATCTTGAATAGACTGTGAAAAACAACAAAAGACGAATAAGTCACGAAGAAGCATAATGTTCACAAAACAATAAACACTTCGACAACAAAGGCTTATACCCTTTTGCTAGTGACAACCTGGGAAGAGAGACAACATGCAGAAAGACAAATAAAAGGACGGAGAGTCCAAAAGTTAGGTTATGTTAGATTTACAACCTAGGAAAACCTAGAAACCAATCAAACATATCCCGTCGCTTCACAAGTTGTCATCTGAACATGTAATAGTATGCAAAAGGGATATATAATATGACTCTTACAGGACTGCAAACAACTTGAAATAGAACACAGAAATTATCAAACTATGGAAAAATATGACAAAACTGAAAAATACCGGATTGGCTACAAAAGCGATCTATTATCCTGGAACATATGAAAATACTATAAAACTTAGCAAATAGTGTGAAAAACGTCAGAAACACTGACACGATGGCATCAATTACTACAAAAATGCTTAACATGCACAAATGACATAAACTAGCACAAAAATTACCTCACTATCAAACATAAGAAAACTACATGAAAAGGACATTACCTCAAATACGCTGAAAGTGCTCCTATACGAACTAAAATGTCGTTAGAACACCCTTGTGGTTGTCATAAAGTTCTTAAAAAGCTTACACAAATACATTCACAGTAGGCTGCAATACCTTATGTCTAAGGGTATAGCGTTACTCTAATGTTCTGCATACCTTAAAAGTCGTAAATGATCTGTAAGGAGACAAAAACACTACAAAACAGTACAAAATGCTACAAAGTATACTCAAAATGTGTTAAAATGTCTATAAAAGTGTTAAAAAACGTTAGAGAACACTGAAACATACTGATCAAAATTAGCAATACGCCTGAAAGGGAAAAAACTCTTTGTTTTAGAGTCTATGTACCTTCAAAACGGTTCGAGATGTACGGAGAAAACTAAAATGTCTAATCAATACTCAGAATCTAGCTGTCTTACAGGCCTAAACACTCTACTCAAACGGCTTGGCATGACATTAAAAACATACTAAACAACAGTGGCAACGCTACAAATCACCGTTAAAGTCCTGAAAAATGTATGTGGAAGCACCACAAGAACTGAGCAAATATCTCTACACGTTAAAAAAAATCTGAAGAAGTGGTAAAACGCATTAGGAAACTCTGCAAAGTAATGAAAAATATGCGTAAAAACACTTTAAAAGGCCTAAAATACCTATTTTTAGTCCTAAATAACTTCAAAGTACCGCCAAATGAGATAAAAAGAGTTAAAATACTTAATCAATACCCCCCTCCAATTAGCTGTCCTAGAGCCCTAAACATCCTCGAAATGACATGGTATGCCATGAAAAAGCATACTAAACAATAGTAGCAGCACTAAAATCATCTTACAAATCCCGAAAAAATGCATGTGAAAACACTACAATTGCTGAAAAATAAGCCTAAGACCTACTAAAATCCTTACAAAAGCGTCAAAACTCAATAGCAAGTACTGTAAAGTAATGTAAAATATGAGCAGAAATGTGTGAAAAAGGCTAAAATATTACTTTTAGAGTCCTAAATACCCCGAAAATGATGTGAAATAAGTTGGAAAGAGCTAATATGTGTGATGAGCACCCTGAAACAGCTGGCCTAGCTACCTAAACACTCTACCAATGGTATGAAATGTCATTAAAAGCACTCGAAAAACCTTCAAATAGCTTATAAATGTTCTGTACACACCCAAAAAGCACGCAACGCACTGCAGAATAATAAATAAAACAAAGGACTTCAAACGGCACTCCACAGAACGAAAATCATTAAAAATTTCCAAATTCTGGAAAAAAAAACAGCATAAATAAATGTAAAACAAAGCAGTTGACCTTAAAAAGGACCCAAAGAACTGAAAAAATACACCTAATACTCTGAGTCTAAGTAAGCTCCACATCCTCCTAGCATGACCCTTGAATTGCCTATCTTTCTCATGTATGCGCATTAGTCCTAGCACTGATCTCTCGCTAGAGACTCCCTCGTCCTTGAATTGCCTATCTTTTTCATGTGTGCGCATTAGCCCTAGCACTGATCTCTCGCTGGAGACTCCCTCGTCCTTGAATTGCCTATCTTTTTCGTGTGTGCGCATTAGCCCTAGCACTGATCTCTCGCTAGAGACTCCCTCGTCCTTGAATTGCCTATCTTTTTCATGTGTGCGCATTAGCCCTAGCACTGATCTCTCGCTAGACTCCCTCGTCCTTGAATTTCCTATCTTTTCCATGTGTGTGCAACAGCCCCTGGCACAGGATCGCTCTATCTTAACTACTACTCTAATACGAATAACAATTTTTCTTTAAATAGGTGGTTAATTTTAAGCCTTAAGTTTCCTTATACGCTTATAAACAATTTCACAATTCGCTCATCATATTTATTTGAAATAGCTTTTCATAATATTTTTACTCGTGATTAAAGCTGCAGTTGCAGAAATTGCAACCAATTTTCTCAAATTCTGAGATGTGTGCTACACCTTCATATGCGACAAATTAGCTTAATGTACTTTTTAGACACACACTGTTAAAAGTAAGCTTTTTAACACAAAACACTCTAACTAAAAATTATTCCTTATAACTCTAGATTTATAAAATATTTATATCACTTTAATGTTACCAACTTAAGTTTTGTTATTATCACTGTATCCGTTATATAGAATGATGTGGTTTTGAAGGAGTTACGTTGCTAGTGGAGTCCGATCGATATGTCGCTATAGGAGGTATGTCCAGAAAGTAAGTTCCGTTTCAATTTAACTCCGCTGCAGCGCTGCGATCGCAGTTCCTCGCATGCGCGGTAGACGCTCTGTATCAAGGAGAAGAAACGTTCGCCATTTTGAGATCGCTGGCAGCTTGTTTACAATGTCGGTGTTGATTGAAAATCCCGCCGCTTGTGAAATCAGATCTGTGATTCGTTTTCTGAATGCTAGGAAAGTGAAACCAATTGAAATGTATCGGCAAATTTGCGAAGTTTACGGACAAAATGCGATGAGTGATTCAATGGTGAGAAGATGGGTCCGACAGTTTAATGAATGACGTAGTGATGTGCGCGATGAAGAACGAAGTGGGCGTCCATCTTTGGTTACAGAAGAACCGGTTCACGCGGTTGATGACAAGATCCAGGAAAACTGGAAGTTTACAATTAGTGCCCTCGCCACGGAACTCCCCCAAAGCTCACGCTCACCAATTCATGAAATTGTTACCGAAAAACTGAAATTTCGTAAACTTTGCTCACGTTGGGTACCAAAGATTGTTACTGAGCAACACAAAACAAAACGGATGGGTAGTGCACTTCAGTTTTTAACCCGTTATGATGAAGACGGCGAAGAATTTCTGACACAGATAGTCACAGGAGATGAGACTTGGGTTTCTTACGACACCCCTGAAAGTAAGCGGCAATCAATGGAATGGAGGCCCACTTCATCCCTAGCAAAGGTTAAGCAGAAATAAATCTTGACACCTCGAAAAATGATGTGCACAGTGTTCTGGGACTGGAAAGGCATGTTACTCTTTGATTTCTTACCGCGTACTCAAACAACCAAACCAGATGTTTATTGCGAGACACTTACGAAATTGCGCCGCATAATACAGAATAAGCGCCAACGATTGCTGTCAAAAGGAGTTATTTTTCTTCATATGTGACGAAAAACCTCCTACAGGGATTTGGCTGGGACGTGTATGACCATCCTCCGTACAGCCCTGACCTCGCTCCTAGCGACTTTAATCTGTTCTTACATCACAAGTCTTTCCTTGGCAGTCAACATTTCAACAATGACGAAGAACTGAAAGAAAATGTTTCAAACTTTTTTTGAAGATACAGGCGGCAAACTTCTATGAAAAAGGTATACAAAAACTTGTGCCACGCTAAGACAAATGCCTGCAAAGTTTCAGCACTTATGTGGAAAAGTAGTTTAAGAGTTGTAGAATTTTGTGCAATAAATAATTATTCTGTATCTGTACACAATTTAATTTTATTACCAAACGGAGCTTACTTTCTGGACGTACCTCGTATTTCAGCACAAACACACCAAATACGTCAACACAAAGAATCAAGTTTTCCAATTGTACAATTGTTCAATAAATATCACATTTTTAACATAATTGCACAGTTAAGAACATAATGTTGCCTATTATTAATAAGAATTGTGTATGTTTATTTCTTGTTATTGATTTCTATAAAAATAAATGAGGTTATGTTCCTGAGAAAAAAAATAGAATCAATAATACCACCGCCTTCTTTACTAGTTCGTTCTGGTGTTTAAACATGCTTCTTCGATTGGCAAATTTAAGTATATAAAACGTGTTTGCTGGGTATTTGGTTGTAACATACTATAGTTTATCATTTAATAGCAGAAGGAATGGAATAGAAATGTTCATTTATAAAATGTATGGTAAGAGTAAAGAACTGACATTACTACATTGATTACCAATCTATATCGATTGACGAGTTTTATTCTCACGTGTGTACACACGCCTCCAAGTGATACAAAGACGTACTATTACTTGAACAAAAGGAATGTTGAGCCTTACATTATAAATTTATTGATAAATTTAAAATATTGTGCTGTCTAAAAAAATAGTGCATGGCACTCAAGTTAAAAGTTTTTATTTTGCTCGTAGGATTTCTACACTCGGCCTTACGGCCTCGATACGCAAACTTTCCTTCTCGCAAAATAAAACCACAGTTTTAACTCTTGTATCATAAATAACTATTATAGAATAGTTTATAGCCCTAGGAGTATCCAATCTAGTTTGAATGTAATTTGGTATGCCTATTAAATAAACAGTACTGTAATGAAGGCTATACTTTCAAAAATATCCATTCAAAAATGTGCAATTTCGAAAATCATTCAAATGTGCCTGTAAATTCTGTTCCACTAAAAAATCCTTTAAAACACAGTGTTAGTGGCGAATGTATTTAATCCTATTTTCCCAGTAACTACGTTTCATTCGTTGTTATTGTAATATATTGTGCAAGAAGAAATACATAACGTGAGGTATAGGTTATATAGCGGGTTTTCGTAAGATTTGGAGCTTAATGTCAACAGTTCGGTATTTTACGAATACACGGGAGAAAGCAAGCGAAGTGGAGCTTCCCAACCCCGTGTGTACCTTCCGGCAGCGGAGCCAAGCGCGCGGGTTCTGCCTGGATAATTGCCTAATCCATGCTGATAATGGGGCGTTTTGCTCAAGTATGGACCTATGTTGGTGTTGAAAAGATATTTTCGTATCACCTGTGCAACAACATCTACATCTTGGTTCGATGTCATTTCGAAACATCCTGAATATATTTTCACAACGTAAACATTTTCAGTATTGTGTCCAGCCTTTTAAAGGTACCAATACTGCAAGTAGTTTGAGTGAATTTTAAGTCTTCACAAGAACCAGACTTCATAATGCTACTGATATCTGAAGCGAGTTCAGTTCATTCTCACATTTAGCTGTGCTTAGATTAGTGACTGATATTGACACACGAGTCGGATATAATTATCTTCAATTAGTGCCCCATAGGCTATGAATTTTCATCTGAAACGTGCATATAAACCATTGTCAAGTAGCGCCGGATACGTCCGTAAAGAGACCATGCGCGTTGACAAGCAGCTTACTTTAGACCGGGGGGCAGATTTCGCAAATCTAATGGTAAACCGCAAAGTTCTACATAGCGTTTGCAAGTCAGACTTTAGGGTCCATACAGCACTTTGCGTATTTCAATCACAAGTTTTACTTCAATTGTTGCAGATTGCGAGACTAGATGAAGATGTTAGAAGTGACATTTATGTTTATACATGAAAACATATACCACTCACCCAAATTAGTTTTCAGCTTTCTTGTTTACTTTTAAAGAAAAATAGATGTGTCTATTTTCATGTAGCTATCTGAATAGTTTAAAAATTCACTTCCACGCTCGTGCATAGTGAATAATTTTTTTTTTCCACTATACAACGTCATTTCTCAACAAATCTGTGAATAATATGAACATAGTCATCCCCTCAGAGAGGACTCTGATTTTCCGCCGCCAAAGTCCTTTCATGATTTGTAAACACTATAACATAACTGATAAATGAGGAACCGCAGATGCACACAAAAGCTCTGAATTTCACTAAACTCGCGCGAGTATTGGTAGGTTATGGAATTTTGATAAATGTCTGACAGCAGGAATACAGAACGCTAATACAGAAATGCATCTATTCAAAAGGACCCTGAGCCTTCATAAGGGTTCTAATGTGGAGTGAAACTTGTGGTCGTTGTCATCAGCATCATCGTTACCATCAGCAACTCATAGCACAGAAGGGTCCAGGTTCTAAAACGAACGCAACAGAATATTCAAATTTCTTTCGATTAATTTTAATTACCTCCGGTTCTTTAAAATATAAAATAAACTGCATGTACAAAGTTGAATAATTGTGTTTGCTCTTGAGACACTTCTTATGACTTTCAATTCCATTTACAATCACCGTGGGCAGAGAAAGGATTGCATTCCACCCAAAGATTACATAGAAACCTTTCGTCAGAAATATATGTTTTGAGGACCACTGAAGTCAAAGAAGCCGTTTTATAAAATAGTTTTGCGCGTTCGTCTCTCTGCGTGTGAATGCGTGGGTTTTTCCACAACATAGTTCAAAAACGAAAATTGGTTAAGTCAAATCTCGTATTTAAGTACAGGAGCCTCTGAAAATTTCCAGAAACAACTACCAGCTCAAACTACCGTTTACACGAGCGATTTCTTCTAAACTTTAAGACTTTCTTAAAGGTCGCGTTAACGATTATGAATGATATACCACATATTAATGATATGTAAATGACAAATAAAGAGTATGCATTGAACTTTCCAGGCTCTCTTCATTTTAGAGGACATTGTCTTAACTGTTCAGCTATAAGAGCTAGATTAAACCTTGCTACGCAGCAAACCGTAAATCTGATTAAAGCTCTCAATTTATGACATATACAATTTTCTTGTGTGTGAGAATTTAATAATTTCGGAGATATTTTTTGTCTTTTAATTAAATTTACACACTTAAACTTTACTTAAATGAAATGATATAAATAGTTTTCATCTTGATCGTGTTATAGAATTCAATGTAATGGCCACTATCCGGTGATCAACAATAGCCTTCTTAAAGGTTATGACTATCGCTTTAACTTATTGTATCGCCTTGTTTATTTGAATCTGTTATAAATTATGTAATAAAGTAATTCTTTCTTTTATATTTTAGAGCCATAATTGATTAATTTATCATGGGATAATTCCAATATTCGGATAATTCGAAAAAAGTACAATCACCTTAAAACTCGTATTTAAAGAAACTGTAAACTTCACATTTACTTCGAATTTTTAAACCAATATTCCATTAACTGGGAGTCACAGATTATTTTTGTTATTCCGAATTCTAGGATAAGTCAAAATGACATCCTATGTCTCAGTCGTTGGGTTCTGTTAAGAGCTCCAAAAATTCATCTTGGGTATTCCGTATCCTAGAGTCTGAGAGGTGTAACATGACAGGTTTAGCTCTGTCCTTTTCTTTACCTGCTGTGTCGAAATTCTTGGTACGCACCTCCCTCGCACCCTTTATTGTCTACCAATGGCTGCATGCACTTTCCAAAAACAGATTTTTTGAGGGCCCGGCAAATATAAAGCACAGCTAGTTTTAGTTTAAATGAATTTGAAGACTTTTTCTATCGTAAAACCTAAACACAATAAAACAAACTAAAATCACATATTTCTTTAAGTGACAGCTTATTTGTTTAATGACCATTTGTGTAGCAGAGTATGTGTGCAGTGTATTTTCTACTGATAGCTTGATTTTTTGTGCAGAATTGCTTGCAACATTCTGTCACACTATTACAACACGTTACATGGATAAAATATGACAATAACAGGGTGAGTTCCACTGAAAATTATATATGTGCATGAAATGAGTTTAACTAAACACATACATCATTAATAAAGAAAATAATTGTTAATTTGGAGTTGGGATAAGTTTGGATACTTCGAATATTTTTTAATATACCTTTGAGTTCGAACTGAAAGGGGTCCACTGTATTAGCGTTTTAAGCTTTACAGGTATGAATTATGGAAAATATTATAATAAATAAAAAAAATAGCTCAAATTTTGACACAACCAGTTGATACGTTGTGTTCAACGCTTATCCGATCTTTTATTTGATTAATCAAAGTGAGGGGAGAAAGGTGTGGGAAACGGAAGCAGCTTATTTCAGTGACCGGAAAACACTGGCTAAATGTATCTCTCCTATTCGATGCCTGTTAAAAGTCTGGCAATGGAGTCCTTAGCAATTAGCGGTTCTAGGTTTCTGGTTTAGGAGCAAAGAAGAGAGAGGCGTAAGACAACATTATATAGAATTCTTCCTTATTATATACTATATCATTCGAAAGGAACAAAAGACACGGACAACAAATCCAAAATCACTGTCCTAATTGAGAAATAGTATAGGGATGAGGCGATATATGGAATATTTCGCAAAACAAGGTCATTTTAACTAAAATCTGCAGTGTTTCGAGAAATTTTGTTTTTAAAGAGTAGTTCGGCTTGCGGGGATTTTCTTAAAAATCTTCATGTGTTATCCTTGATGATGTGGAACGTTAATCTCTAGTTTAGAATGCATCGAACTTTTCGTTTTCGACTTGTGTTGTTTCCAAACACACCCCCACATACCTTTTTTTTTTTTTCTTCAGAAAACGTTTTTATTCAGCCTCACCTGTTTCTAGCCAGATATTTGATAGATGATGGTAGTTGGTGTTTAGCGGCGATCAACTACTTTGGAGTCCCTGTTATTTAATTGATATATACTTTTTTGGTGACGGTTGAAAGTGCACCAGCGGCTAAGCTACAGTAATAGTTAATATAGGAGAGAGCTGGGCTAATGGGCATACATGGGCAAGATACAGAATTCAAGGAGGGGTGGAGTCTCTAGCGAGAGATCATGGCTAGAACTAATGCGCATGCATGGTAGAGATAGGGAATTCAAGGAGCTCATTCTACGAGGAGGGCGAACTAACTTGGACTCAGTATTAGATGTATTTTTCAGTCCTTTGGGGTTCCTCTGAAGGTCGTTTGCTTTGTTTATCAGTTGTTCTTATGGCTTTTATCAACATGTTGTTATATTTTAACGATTATTTTAGAGCAAGTGATGTTTGAGAGTCTGTTTTTATTATTTTGCAGTGTTGCTCTGATTTTTGAGTGCTTACAGATTATTTAAAACACATTTTGAGAGTATTTCGGGTGACGGGACCGTAGTTTCGAATGCTTTTAATGGTCTTTCTTACCATTTGGAGGGTATTTGGGATTCTAAGTCAGCATGTTTCAGGGTATTATCAGACATTTTAGCTCTTTTGCAGCTGCTTTCACGCCATTTTCAGGGTATTTAGGCCTAAAATGGAATTTTAGTCTTTTACAAAACTTTTTTCCATTTTTTACATTATTTCTGAATTATTTTACACTGATTTCTGTAAAATTTTGGCGCCTATATAAGCATTTTAGTATGTATTAATGTTATTTTTCAGCATTTTAGTGTTTTCTTATGCATTTTTAGAGACTTGTAACATAATTTTAGTGCTGCCAATGTTGTTTAGTCTGTTTTTAAATGCATTCCATGTCATTTGCAGAATGCTCAGGACTCTAGACCAGCTAGTTTTGGAGTATTGATGAAGCGTTTTAGCTCTTTTATCCACACTTTTCGAGCCATTTTGAAGGTATTTGGGGTCCTAAAACAGGTATTAAACACGTTTTGCAATGGGTTTTCGCTCTTATTCAACATTAGTTTGCAATTCTTTCTAATGCTTTTTTAGCACTTTTACAAGCACTTTTGTACGTTGTTAGACTATTTCTCAGTGCTTATAGTACTAACACGTACAATTTTATGGCCTTTAATGATGATTCGTAGCATTGTCATTCTTGTTTAGTATGCTTTTAATGTGATGCCATGCCATTTGAGGAGGGTGTTTAAGACTGCAGGTCAGAGGATTTACGAGATATTTTAGCTGTTTTCGATATATCTCGAATCGTTTTGTTGCTATATAGGACTCCAAAACAGGCATTTTTATCCCTTTTCAGGCTTCTTTTCTGATATGTTATTGTATTTTTGCAGCGTCTTCTAATGTTCCTTAACGTTTTTATAGGCATTTTTGGCATATTTTCAGTCTATTTAGCAGAATTTTGTGGAGTTTTGTAGTGCTTTCTGTCTCTTTACAGATCATTTACGACTTCAAGCTATTCAGAACTATAGAATAGTGTTAAACTCTTACGCAATAGGTATTTCGGCCTACTTTGCGTGTATTTTTGGAAGCGTTTTAAGAACTTTGTGACAGCGACAAAGGTGTACTAACGACATTGTAGTCCGTTTAGGAGTATTTTAAGCGTATTTGAAGCTACATGACGGCTTCTAGCCCCCTCTTTTAATTCTGATAGTAAATTGCCACATTTAATGCTAGTTTATGCTGTTTCTACAAAAATGTTGTGCATTTTCGCAGTAATTGATATCATCATTTCAGTGCTTCAGACATTTTTCACAGTTTTTTCTATGCTTTATAGAATTTTAATATGATCCAGGATGATCTGATCACTTTGATAGACTATAGAATATTTTATAGTTTTGTCGTATTTTCCCATAGTATCATCCTTTATGATCATTTCTGTATTCTGTTGCAGTTTTTGCTGAACTTTAAGTCATATTATGTACCCTATTTGCATTCTACCATATGTTCAGATAATAACTTGTGAAGCGAGGGGATGTGTTTTTGTGGTTTACAATAATTCTTAGGTTGTAAATCTAACAACATAGCTTTTCATGACTCCATCTTTTTGCATTTGTCTTTCTGTGTGATTTCTCTCTTCCTAGGCTATCACTAGAAGAATGACCTAAGCCTTTGTTGTTGAAGTGTTAACAGTTTAAGGAATATTGTGATTCGTCACGTTTTATTCGTCTTTTGTTGTTGTGTTGTTATTTTTACGGTCTATTTGCATTCATTCAAGACGCTCTTTCTCTAGGATAATGATATCGACATTTGTTGTTGTTTGTGTTGAATTGTTGAGCAATTATTTTACTGATTGATAGTATTTTCAACTTTTAGTTTTTATATAAAGATATCTAGCATGTTGAGTGTAGACGTCTCTCCTCTTTTATCTGGGCTTGAGAGCAGCATTAGAAATGTGTTCTATACCCTCATTGTTACTCTTCTTATTCTTCTATCTTTATGTGTCTGTTATTACGTGCATGGGACAGTTTTCAGTATAAACTTAAATTTTCTTACTACGTTTCAGATGATGAGCAATGCATGTAGTATTCTCTCATGATACGTTCACAACTTTGTAGTGACCATAAGCATAGATTGGTATTCCATCAACAGCAATCACTCTTGTATCATTATGGGTCAATAGAGCGATGTTGTTGACTTTTACAAACGAAAAGCTATGCTGTTTTGACATGATCAAATTCATAGGAGCTCTAATTATGTCGCTGTTTTTAAGACAATCTACATAGGTATAGAATGTGATGTACTAGTAATAGCGTTTCGTTTTGTGCCTTTAATATGTTTGATCATTTCTTCATCAATATCTAGAGCATACATTTTAGGTCTCAGTCCGAAAAAAAACGTAGGATGATTTATCCGTCAGCTTCATATTTTAACTTTCTCAACACTTTTTTGTTCTGTGTGGAGTGACACACAGTTGACTTACAGAGTAATCAGATCTGTCTAAATGTACAAGAAATTGCATTTGTCCTAGTATATGTCATTTGTTGTAACTCGATGAATGAAGAAGTCCGCATCCATGTACATGAGCTTCAGGTTCTCAGTCCCATATTACGAGAATAGTACATCATATTGGTATGAGTGCATGAGATATTTAGCACACTCATTCCGATGTACAATGGCTTGTTTAGTATAATCTGTCGTGAGGCCATATGAACAGCTGCTAGGTTAGGACCACATATACTTCTGGCAATGAATGTAGGCTTAGAAATGAGCTTTTCTAACGTTTTCTTGTTTGTCTCAAGGTGTTTTCCATACGGTTTTGTATATTGTTGATGGTTTTTCAAAAACAGCATTGTTGAAGTGTTTGTAAGGTCCCTTTTAAAGTAATTTCTAGCCTGTAGTCGCATCTTGTAATTAAACGCTATGTAAGGTTTTAACCAACACGATTGTTGGAATTGCAGCATACGATGGATTATTGCTAGTCGTGGCCCATGTGAGATCGCCTATTTTAACGTCATGTAATGTACAGCATACTTCTTCTTGCTTCCAATTCTTCCTGTTTCTGCGCAATTTCTTTCTTTACACTTGAATTCTTTGTTTTCAGACTTTCAGGCAAGAATGGCAAATCATTATGATGATCGTGAGGAACAGTAGGATAATTCACATCAACTTCAAATATATATCCAAGGATTATGCAAACTATAACGGAGGAAACGCTATGAATCCACCAACCGAAGCTTAATATCTCCAACATGCTTCGAGAATGAAATATACTTTTCTTCTGAGCTCGGAATTGTCTCCACTATTTTTCTTGTACAACCTAACTGTTTAACAATGAAATGAGAATAATACCCGCTTAAGTTGTAAATGCAGACAGGAAATATTTTGGTGTTTTGCAGGCTCG
This sequence comes from Hymenopus coronatus, assembly GCA_030762935.1. Lineage (NCBI taxonomy): Eukaryota > Metazoa > Arthropoda > Insecta > Mantodea > Hymenopodidae > Hymenopus > Hymenopus coronatus. The sequence continues at coordinate 291,965,775 of CM060900.1, forward strand.
ATTGCACTCATTATGGTGACTCCTTTTTTAATATTCGCCAGTCAAATTGTCAAAATCCCTAATCTTCCAATTTTCTTCAGTGAATTTTTTATACACATGCAGCATTCAGTAGAGGATTTGTAATCCTTCTCTTGCTGATCCGATAGTTTTAGTGCTTTGGCAGTTTTGTATATACCGCTAATCTTATTTGCAAGAGATGTTAAATAGACCATATATTTTTCAGTAGCATTATATCCCCTGTGTACATGTGGATCATTAGGAAGGTCAACAGATGTCGTCGGTTTGACGTAAACAGCAAAACCCATAGGAGAATGTTTCTGATAGGGTATTGTATATGAATCTTCTGGATTAGACTCGCATGAGTAATACAGACTAAGAATATTCGCAAAATCCGCATAGATGACATACGGGAGTTTTGGCATGCTTTCCACATTTTTAAAGTGAACGATAAAGGTTTCCTTTGTAGGCATAACTTTTCTAGCAACAGCATGCTGCCTGCAGAAAGTGGCAAGTCCCTGCAATTTTTCAACACCACTTCATCCATATCGATCATCAAAATGAGTGATGCAGCGTTTATAGGTGTACACTAGGCCCTTATATTTTGTCTTTTGTTCCTGAATAAATTTCTCAGAGTTTTTGATATATACATAGTGGTGCATACCATTTCCTTAATTCAGAAGAAGAAGGTCGCGAGGATCAGCTAGTTGTTCCTCCACAACCTTTATTAGAAACACTACTTTCTTTTCATCCATTCTAAACACGTTTATAGATCTATTATTTTTCTTTTCAGATGTTGAGATTTCAGACAGTGGTGTAGGAAACGTGATGCACGAGAAGTTGATTTTACGTTCGAGTTTTTTTGTATTTGCTGACACGTTGAATCTTGTTATCGACGAATTTAGCAAGGATAGCGTACAAAAAGTACCTTTCATCATGATGGTTCTGAGGGCTTACATACGCCTTTTTCGCCTTTATAGGTGCAGGTAGAGGAATATAACTGCTCCCGCGAAAAGGGTTGTACTGGTTAATTCGAAGACGTACCACCTTCATAGCAAGTAGAGCCCAATGGCTTCCTCTATGTTGTGATTCCTCCTTTTCAGCATCCACTTTCTTGAGTTTACACTCCAGCATGTCGTTTAAATCAGAATCTAGAAACAATGCAAGATTGCTGGTTTTGGAAGTCTTGTCAGTAGTTTCTCCAGGACTATTTATAAATCGGCATTCCACCAGCAGATCTTCGCAGCTTCCTGTATGCAGAGCTCTTTTACATTTTGTATAATCCTGTGCTTAGCGTCCTGTAGGTAATTTTTCATATACTTGCTCGAAATGAATCGGATGAAAAAAGGTTTAAGTTATCCTTCAAACGAAGTCTCATATTCTTTCATGTCGCACTCATTCTTCATTGTAGTCAATAGTTGGTGTCTGGTAGACTCAGTTTTTGTTTTCTTCCGAGCCATGTGGGCACCGCTATACACTTCATATCGACTCCCATTGTAGCTAATCTGGAAGGTGGTAGCACACTGTTTACTTTTGAAGAGTTGACCGCAACTCATTCCATGCCGTCTTTAGTCATAACATCCTCCGTGGTGTTATGGTTATTATGCTGACTTTATATATCCAAGGTCGCTGGTTTAAACCCGGCGGAGGACGACGGATTTTTTTTGGGTGTAAAAATCCTTAGAATGGCTTCCTTCTGAAAGGAAGTAAAGCTGTTAGTCATTTGTCGTGGACTTACGGCACGTAAAAGAAACTCAAGCCTGATAGAGATGCTTGTGAGCAAAATTAAACGGTCTCTCACGCCCAATTGATAATGTTACTTTGAAAATCATTGCATAAAGAGCATCAATAAATAACACGCCATTTATTTTTAGAAAGCTTTTGCCTCAATACAACTACAGTCAGAAGTAGAGTTCGTAGATGCTTCGTTGATTGTAGCTTTCTGCATGACCCCAGTGTAATAAATCCTTCTGAGTATGATTAAAAGTTCAGAACTTTTATTACCTTTACACGTTCTCGTCACCAATGATAGCTAGTGTCGCTAAAAGAAGCTGACGTGCTCGAAGCAAACTGCCGAAGTAAAGTTTCGCTTTTTTTTTTTTTATTTTTTTTTTATTTGGAAATTGGTGACAGTAAGAGAGTTGGAAGGTAGAAAGAATGGCTTATTTCGCCATTGGGTGAAGTGCGGGGTTGGGAAGGGAAGTATCGGATTCAAAGGAGATATCAAGGTGTAGGGAGATTCCGCTGAGCACCCTCGTTATTGCGGCGGTTGCTGCTGGCCGAATTGGCGGCTCAGCAGATGGTAGCAGTGGCACCGGCTGACAATCATGACCGAAAGGCCCTGATTGCCACCCGGGGAGTTTAGGAGGGTTCTGGAAGGAGTCTAGGGTTTCTTTATTAACAAAATTTATCTTCTCGGGTTTTGTTTGGGGTTGTATCTTAGAGGGGGAAAAGTCTCGTTTGGTCTTTGGGGTGAGCTGTGTTGTTCATGATGGTGGAGTAGCTGTGTCAATGTGGGTGTTATGTAGGGAGCCAAAGTAATGTCAGTCTGGATCTTTGCAGTCGATTTGCAGGATGGAGCTGGTGTTGGCTGCTGAAGAGTAGCCTCAATCCGGCTAGTTTCTGGTAAACACTGTGTATGAATTCGGTGCGGTCAGGTGGTTGTCTGTCAGTCTTGTGAGTCATCAGATTTTGAAGGCCTTCATCCAGGGATGTCTGCCTCTCGGCGGTGGTGCTTAGCTGCGAAGTGCAGTTAGGGACGAACGTCTCCAGTGTTGCTGCGGTGGCGGCGGTGGCTTTCTGTATGTAAGGTTTCCTCGACCAAGGAAATTCGGGAGCTGAGTCCGCGGATTTGCGTTTACAGATCCTTCATGGCATCCAAAATGGTATTGTCTCCTGCGGCGGCTTGTAATGGAGGTGGACTAGAAGTTGTGAGGTCGACGAGGTTTGGAGTAGGTGCTGTGGCTGTGGTGGCGGCAGGCTTAGTGTTGCTTGTCGGCGGCGTGGATAAGCGGGACACTGCGTCTGACCCGTGAAATGGCCATAGCCTTCACAGGTGGCGCAGTACCTCGATGGTTCTTCAGGTTGTGGTTGGTGCATTTGGCCGTAAGTGTGGGTGCTCCGCAGTAGTGGCACCGTGGGTGGTCGGCGCAGGCGTCCTCAGTGTGGCCGAATGCACAGCAGCAGCGGCATGGTGTGGGCCGGGGTTCGCGGCTTGCCTCTATGCTAAAGCGCGGCCCAAATATGGGGAAGCCCTCGCGCAAGGGGGCCTCGAGGTCCCCGGCCACGGCCAATTCAAGCCTGACTAGAGGTGACATCTCTTTTGTAGACATGATCCTCTTGGACCTCATTACTGAGGGCCAAATATGTCGAGCGGCGGCGGTGAGCAGTCTTGTGGAGAGGTCCCGAATGACAGCACTGTGCTTCTCGAGCACTAGTGGCGGTCGCGGCTGTGGCTGTGTACTCGGTGGCGCTGCAGGGAAAGTCACGGTGGTGGCGGCTGGAAGCTCCGGTGTTGGTGTGGTGTCAGGTGTGCAGGCTGGCAACAGCGTGTGCTGTTCCCGGGCTGCATCGGTGGTGGCGGAGTGGTGGACCGGCAGCAGCCGTTGCATCTGCCGGCATTCTGTGGCGGCTGGAGGCGGATGGGTGGCAGTGCACTCAGTGCTGGCGCTCGGCTGTGGCTTCGGCGGTCTGTGAGGTGGTTCCACTTCGGCGCTTCTTCCTTGTCATGTTCTTCAGCGGTGATCTCTCCTCATACTACCCCCCTTACGTCCCACCTATAAATAGTCATCCTATTTATAACAATGGCACGGACGGACTAGGTCACGCGATATAAGACGTGTCATAACCGCGGTTCTTCTGTGTTTTCTGATCGTGTTAGTCCTCATAATTTAGAACCTTTAATAGGTTAAATTATATCTGAAGCACATGGTTTTTACACCTTTCAATAAATTTTATAGTTTTTATACATTTTTATCCGCATAAATCATTGTATTATTATATAATCGAGGATTGAGCATGTGCAGTTGTAAGTTCAACATTTATTTCCCGCTGCTGTTCCTCATTAAAGCCTTCCGACAGGTTAGTGCATCTGCCTGCCCCATCCCTAAAACCGGTTTACATGTTTTAACATGTTCTTACCAACCTCATTCGTCGTTATTTAACATTACCGCCTTAAAGCGTTGTTAAGTTCATGTCTATTCTTGATTCATCTTATTCAGAGACACCATCCACTAAATACGATAGAAGGAAAGCAGCCAGACTAACTATATACACTTTCTCTACTAGTACAGCACACCCATATTTTAGATGTTTTAAAGAAGTTAAATTATTTGTCAAACGCATGTTTTTTGTGCGTGTTAATATCTTTATTGGCGTTTATATATTTTAAAAGTTCTAGTGCACATCAAGTCCTAAAAAGTCCTGTCATGAATGGACGGGAATCGTACCCGTGTTCTTTTTATAAAGTTATTAGGCGGTTTGATATTCCTAATACTAGCCCTTATTGTGCATATTTATTTAAGCTATATAACATTTATAGTTTAGAATCTATAGAAACGGACCTTTTATTTAATCACACTAAGTCTCTAATACTATATTTCTTCATTTGTATCAATATTCAAGAAATCAGGGAGGGAAACCGCTCCCGCTTTATTCACTCTCTTCATGTCCATTCCTCTAAGAGTTATTCAAATTGGAATTAAGGTCCATTAGAGTCGGGGATCGAAGGGGGTCCTCTAGACTAACAAGTACTTAGAATCATAAATAAATATGCTAAAATCATCAATATACCGTTTTCCTGTTAATTTTGTCCTAATAGTCGAGAATTAGGCTCAAAGCTTAAAATGTCTTCGAAAGTTATAAATTCGAACCAATATCTCCTGAACGGCTTAACATAAAACTATGCGGTAAAAAGTGATCAGCTCCTCTGCAAACTGTGGTTAAGTACAATTATCGCCGAGGCTCCAAAGTGCTTGAGTTTGACTTTGGGTGGATATATTACAATTTAGCTTCATATATCTCCTAAACCAATTTAGATTATGGCTGCAAGTAAAGTACATTAAATAGATAGGAATTAGTGAAATGTTATACAGATAAACAAGTTTAACTTAAGATCTTGGGTTCAATGTGAATATTTAAATCTGATTTTGCCAGGAACTGTTAGTCTTAGCATGATGGGATACAAACTATATGGTAACTGTTATTGCGGTACATCAGATAAAATTATTATTTTTAATCCTGGATCCCTGATTTGAATCAATAGCTTTCGATGAATTTTTAAGTTTTTGCCTGAATCGTGAACTATAAGGCCTAAGTTAACATAAAATGCGAGTATTGATAGTCTTAGGATGCCAACCTATGACTATATATTTATTTTTAACCTAGAGGGTCTCGGTTTGATTCTAGGTTGATGTGTGTAAGAGGAACATGTCTGAACATGATGATTCAAGAATAGGCATGAATAAAACAAGAATTTTAGGAGGTGGCATTAAATAGCGACATATGAGGCTGGTAAGAACATGCAGAGGGAGGGGGTAAAACATGAAAACCGGTTTCAGGGAGGGGAAGTCTTTAATGTCGGACGGCTTTAATGAGGAACAAGGGCGGCAAATGAATGTAGAACTTACAACTGTACATGCTTAATCCTCGATTATGTGATAACTCATCGATTTGTGCAGATAAAAATGTTTAAAAACTATAAAATCTAGTGAAACGTGTGAAAAACCATGTGCCTCACATATAACTTAAATTCTTAAAGGTTCTAACTTATGAGGACTAACGCGTTAAGAAAACACAGAAAAACAGGGGTAATGACATGGCTTAGGTCACTGGACCTTCTAATCGGTCCGTGCCGTTTATATAAATAGGATGACTATTTATAGCGAAACTTCATTGCGGCAGTTTCCTTCGAGCACGTCAGCTCCTTTTCGCGGTACTAGCTATCAATAATGACGAGAATGTGTAAAGATGATAAAAGTGCTGATCTTTTAATCATACTCAGAAGGATTTTTACACTAGACACACGCAGAAAGCTACAATCAACGAAGCATCTACGAACTCTACTTCTGATTGCAGTTGTATTAAGTGTGGCAAAAGCTTTCTAAGGAGATATGAGAAGAGACGGCTTGAAATGAGTTGCGGTCAACTCTTCAAATGTAAAAATCGTGCTACAGCCTTCGGGAACAGCTACAATGAGAGTGGACATGAAGAGCAATGTGGTGCATACATGGTTCGGAAGAAAACAAAAACTGAGCCTACTAGACACCAACTATTGGTTACAATGGAGAATGAGTGCTACAGGAAAGAGTATGCGACTTCGTTCGAAGAACGTCTTAAATCTTATTTTATCCCATGCAATTTGAGCAGGGATATGAAAACTTACCTGCGGGAGGCTAAGCACAGTATTATATAATCTGTCCAAAAAGAGATCTGCATACATAAAGCTGTGAAGGTTAACCTGCGGGTGGAATGCTGACTTGCAAATAGTGCTGGGGAAACTACTGACAAGACCTTCAAAGCCAGGAATCCTGCATTGTTTCTAGAATCTGAATTAGATGCCATACTGGAGACAAAATTCATGAAACTGGATGCTGCAATGGAGGAATCACATTTTAAGGGAAGCAAATGGGCTCTGCTTGCCGATAACAAGCCTCAACTTGTCAGCAAATACAAGAAACTCGAAGGAAAATATGACTTCTCGTGCATCATGTTTCCTACGCCATTGTCTGAAATCTCAACATTTCAAAAGAAAACAAATACATCTATAAACGTGTTTGGACTAGATGAAAAGAAACTAGTGTTTCCAATAAAAGTTGTAGAGGAAGAACTACCTGATTATCGGGAACTTCTTCTGTTAAGAGATGTAAAAGGCACTCATCACTATGTATACATAAAGAATTTTGAGAAGCTTATTCAAGAACAAAGGCAAAACATAACGGACAAGTGTACCCCTGTAAACGCTGCTTCACTTACCTTGATAATCAATATGGACGAAGTGGAGTGGGAAAATTGTAGGAACATGCCATTATCTGTCGACAACTTGCTGTTGCTAGGACAGCTATGCCTAAAAAGGAAACTTCTATTGTTCACTTTAAAAATGTGGAAAGGATGCTGAAACATCCGTATGTCATCTATGCGGATTTTGAGAGTATTCTTAGTCTCTATTACTCATACGAGTCTAATCCAGAAGATTCATAAACAACATCCAATCAAAAACATTCTCCTATGAGTTTTGCTGTTTACATCGAACAGAGGACATCTGCTGAGCAACTACAGACCTTCCTACTGCCCCGTATGTGTATAGGGGATATTTTGTTGCTGCAAAATTATGGACTGTTTAATACCTCTTGCAAATAAGTTTAGCAGTATATACAAGTCTGACAAACCACAAAAACAAACGGATCAGCAAGAGGAGGATTTCCAGTCTTATATTGAACGCTACTTGATTAATAAAAATTCACTGAAAAAAATTGGAATTTTAGGGATCATGACTATTTAACTGGCAAATATCGATGATGTCTTTATAATGAATTCAATCAAGCATGCAATACACCGAAATATATTCCTGTCTTCATGAACAACTTAAGCATATATTATTCTCATTATATTATTGAACAGTAGGTTGTACAAGAGAAAAGTTGAGGTCATTCCGTGCTCAGAAGAAAACTATATTTCATTCTCGAAGCATGTTAGAGATGTTAAGCTTCGGTTTGTGGACACATAACGTTTCCTCAGTTCTAGTTTGGATAAACTAGCAAAAATCCTAAAATCGTTTCCTGAGACATGCAATTACTTTGGAGAAAAGAAATTTGAATTTTAGACACGAAAAGGAGTATTTCCCTATGATTACATCACATCATGGTATTTTTTGAAAGTAACATGCTTGCCTCCAACGGAAGTGTTCTACAAAAGACTAAATGAAGAGGAAATCAATGATCAAGACTACTAGCATGCTTTAAATGTATAGGAGCATTTTAATATCTGAAATTTGGTAGAATACAGTGATGTATATTTAACCGCAGATGTTCTGCAACTCGCAGATGTTATTGAAACCTTCAGAGAGCAAACATTGACTAGTCATATAGTTGATCCTGCACATTACTTTTTTTCTCCAGGACTAATCTGGGATGCTATGCTTCTGTGTACCGAAGTTGAACTAGAATTATTAGTGAAATCTGATGAATTTTTCATGGGGAAATCTGGCATAAGGTAAAAATTGTATTAGATGTCTCATCGTTATATTCAGGCTAACAACACCTAAATGGAGGAGATCGATCCTGATAAACCAACTTAATTTATCACATACGAAGACCCTAATAACCAATATGGATGGGCTATGCAGCATCCATTACCTTATGGATGTTTTTAGTGGGATTTTCCTGATAAAATTAATATACAAACACTAAAAGAAGATGATTCTGTTGGATAAATAGTTGAATTTGATGTGGATTATTCTATGGACATCCACGATCTTCATAATGATATGCCATTTTTGCTTGAATGTCTGAAAACAAAGAATTAAGTGTAAAGAAATTAATTGCGTAAAAGCAGGAAGAAGTATGTTTTACATTAAATGACATTAAAACAGGGGATCTCACATGGAAGACTAGCAAAAATCTATTGTATACTGCAATTTCAACCGTTGTGTTGGTTAAAACCTTACATAGCGTTTAAGCGTTTAATAACAAACTGTGGCAACAGGTTAGAAATGAATTTGAAAAGGACCTACACAACTCTTCAACAGTCTATGTTTGGAAAAACCATTGAGAATATACGAAACCGTACGGGTATATTCCTTGAGACTACCGAGCATACATTGGAAAAGCTAATTTCTCAGGCTACATTCATTGACAGAAGTATTTATGGTCCTAAACTAGTAGCTGTTCATATGGCCTCACGACAGGTTATATTCAACAAGTCAATATACATCGGATGAATGTGCTGGATATCTGACAAACCCTCATGTTCTCATACTAATATGATGTGCTATTGCCGCATTATGGGACTGAAAACCTGAAGCTTATGTACATGTATACGGACTCCTTCATTCATCGAGTTACAACAACTGATATATACCAGGTCAAAATGCAATTTCTTGAACATTTAGATAGATCTGATTACCCTGTAAGTCACATGTGCACTCCACACAGAACAGAAATGTGTTGGGAAAGTTTACAAATGAAGCTACCGGAAAAATTATCCAACGCTTTGTCGGATGGAGACTTAAGATGTATTCTCTAGATATTCATGGAGGAATGATAAAAAAAGAGTGAAGGTATAAAACGAAGCGCTACTAAGCAGTACATCACATTTGATAGTTATGTAGATTGTCCTAAAAACAGTGAGATAATAAGAATTGCTATGAATTTCATCATATCACAGCACCACAACGTTTAGTCTGTAAAAGTCAACAAAATCGCTCTATCGCCCCATGATGATAAAATAGTGATGGCTGATGATGGAATATCAACCAATGCTTATAGTCGCTACACAGTCGTTTACCTATCATGAGAGAATATTCCATGCATTGCTCCCCATCTGAAACGTAGTAAGAAAATTGAAGATTGCACTGCAGAACACTCCCATACTCGTAGAAAAGACACATAATGATAGAAGAATAAGAAGAATAACAATGAGAGTATAGAATAAATTTCTGATGCTAGTCTCAAGCCCAGATAAAATAGGAGAGACGCCCAACCTCGTGCTGGATATCTTTATATCAAAACTAAAAGCTAAAAATACTAACAATGAGTCAGAAAATTTGCTCTACGCTTCAACCGAAACAACAGATGTCGATATCATTATTCTAGAGAAAAAACGTCTTGAATTCAATCATAGTTACTGTAAAAATAACAACACAACAAAAGACGAATAAAACACGAGGAATCACAATGCTCAGTAAACTGTCAACACCTCAACGACAAAGGGTTAGGTCATTCTTGTAGTGACAGCCTAGGAAGAGAGACATCATACAAAAAGACAAAGGCAAGAAGATGGAGACATGAAACGTTAGGATGTTGGGTTTATTTATTTTTTTTGTAGTGTTTAACGCCCGCTTTTACAACGTATGGCGCAGGGAAATGTTAGTTTTACAACCTAAGAAATATTGTAAGCCATACATACACATCCCCTCTCTTCACAAGTTATCATCTGAACATGTAATAGAATACAAAAAAGATATATAGTATAACTTAAAGTGCAGCAAAAACTGAAACAGAATTCAGAAACGATCACAAAGGGTGCAAACTATGGGAAAATGGGACAAAACTATAAAATACCATCTATAGTCTATAAAAGAGATCATATCATCCTGGAACATATTATTCTATTTTATAAAACCTAGAAAATGGAGTGAATAATATCTGAAACACTGAAAGGATGACATCAATTACTGCAAAAAAATACACAAAATTGTTGTAGAAACCGCATAATTTAGCATTAAAGTTTACAAATCATTATGAAACATTAAAAGAGGGCTACAAGCCGGCATGTGGTTCAAATATGCTTAAAGTGCTCAGAAACGAACTAAAATTTCGTCAGTACACCTTCGTCACCGTCACAAAGTTCTTAAAAAGCTTCCAAAAATACATTAAAAGTAGGTTGAAATACCTATTGCCTAAGGGTTTAACACTATTCTAAAGGGTTTAACGCTATTCTAACACTAGTTTAAAGTTGTAAATGATCTGTAAGGAGACAGAAAGCACTACAAAACACAACGGATTTCTGCTAAATAGACTCAAAATATGCTGAAATGTTTCTAAAACGGATAATAAACATTAGAAAACACCACGAAAATACACATCAAAACGCCTGAAAAGGGCTAAAATGCCTGCTTTAAAGCCCTATATACCAACAAAACGATTTGAGATGTATGGAAAAGAGCTAAAAGACTCATCAATACCCTGACATACAGTCTAAAAGACCCTCCCTAAATGGAATAGCATGAAATTAAAAGCATACTAAACAAGAGTGAAAACGCTACGAATCACGATTAAAATCCACAAAATTGTATGTGAGAGCACTACAAGCACTGAAATATAATGTGAAAACGTACAAAAATGCTTGTAAAATGCTAAAAAACATTAGAAAAAATGCAAAATAATGTAAAGTATGAGCGAAATCCCATTGCAAAACGACTAAAATACGTATTTTATGACTCCAAACACCTTCAAAATGCCTCGAAAGGTGTGGAAAAAACAGCTAAAATGCTTCAGCAATATCCCACAGCTAGCTGTCCTAGAGTCCTAAATCTCGGCCTGCGTGGTGTAATGGTTACCATGCTAACTTCATATACCCAAGGTCGCGGGTTCAAACCCGGCGGAGGATGATGGATCTTTACGGGCGTAAAAGTCCTTAGCATGGCTTCCTTCGGAAGGGAAGTAAAACCGTGGGTCCCTTGTCGTAGATTTACGGCACGTAAAAGAACCTCAAACCTGATAGAGAGGCCTCTGAGCAAAATTAAACGGTCATTAACGCACAATTTAGAATGGGACGCTGAGAACCACAGTAGTTAAAGAGCATCCATAAATAGCGCACCATTTACATTTTAGAGACCGAAAAACGTCCTTCAAATGACTTGGAATGCCATTAAAAACGGACTAAACAACAGTGGTAACGCTAAGATCATTTTGCAAATCTCTAAGAATGAATGAGAAAACATTACAAACGCTGAAAATAACAATACGCCATTCTAAAATGCTTATAAAGGACTCAAAATTCAATAGAAAACACTGTAAAATAATGAAAAATATCAGAAAAAACGTTCGAAAAAGCCTGAAATTCTAGCTTTTGAGCCCTAAATACCCACAAATCAGTTACAAAAGAGCTAAAATGTTTGATAAGTACCCTGAAACTAGCTGACCTAGAGATCTAAACGCCCTCAAAATGGTATGAAAGATCATTAAAAGCATTCCAAGCAGCTGCCTAAGTAACCGAAAAACCTTCTGGAAATGTCTTAAATAATCTGTAAGCACACAAAAATCAGAAAAACACTGCAAAAAACTAAAAGAGGTTTTGAAACATCGTTCTTTGTACAAATAATCGTTAAAACATGTTAAAATTCTCAGAAAAACCATAAACAAAGCAAACAAAACTGACATAACCCCCAAAAAATAAATGTAAATGGCGTGTTATTTATGGACGCTCTTTAAGTGCTGTGGCTCTCAGCTTCCCATTCTATATTGGGCGTGAAAGGCCGCTTAATTTTGCTCAGAGGCCTCTCTATCAGGCTTGAGGTTATTTTACGTGGCGTAAATCTACGACTCGGGACCCACAGCTTTACTTCCCTTCCGAAGGAAGCCATGCTAAGGATTTTTACGCCCGAAAATATCCATCGTCCTCCGCCGGGTTTGAACCCGCGACCTTGGGTATACGAAGTCAGCATGGTAACCATTACACCACGGAGGGCGACACATAACCCCAAAGGACTGAAAAATATATCTAATACCTTGAGCCTAGGTTCGCCCTCCTGGAATGAGCTCCTTGAATTCCCTATCTCTACCATGCATGCACATTAGCCCTAGCCCTGATCTCTCGCTAGAGACTCCACCCCTCCTTGAATTCCCTATCTTTCCCATGTAGGCGCATTAGCACCTTGCCCAGCTCTCTCCTATATTAACTACTACCATTTTCTCATGGAATCTGAAGCAGTCTTGTACCTTAGCCGCTGGTGCACTTTCAACCGTCACCAAAAAAGCACATGCCAATTAAATACCATGGACGCCGGAGTAGTTGAGCATCCCTAAACACCAACTATCATCATCTATCAAATTTCTGGCTAGAACCAGATGAGGCTGAATAGAAACATTTTCAGAAAAAAATTAAGAGGGTGCGGGTTTGGAAACAACATAACTTCAAAACGAAAAGTTCGAGAGAAAAGTTCAAACCACAGATTTACGTTCCACATCTTTCACGGAAAACACACGAAGATTTTCAAGAAAATCCCAGCAATTTGAAATAACCTTAAATAAGAAAAATGTTGGATACACTTTAAAATCGTAAAAAAATTCTGTAAGATTTTAATTAAAATGCCACATATTTAAAATATTTTTGTGACAAAGGAAATGTAGATTTTTAATTTTTCGGGAATATTGTCTGAAATCTTCTTCATTCTGAATGTCTTTTGCATAGCTAGTGAACCATAAGATATAGACAAAAATACTTACAAAAAGAAACAAACAAACAAAGAAAAATGTAGATGCTGTCAAAAAACGCCATTCATTTACGTCAATACGTCATTCTGAAATTAACCATTTCCGAGATACTCCATATAAATTTATTCATTAAATACATATTCTTCTCTTCCTTTGTTTATTTATTTATTTTTGTGAAGTTAAAAATTCTTATATATTCTAATTATTGGTTTCAGTTTTAAAATTCAGATACATTTCTCATAGGAAATTCGTTATTCATTTTTATTACATAACTGGTTAAGTAAAAGTAACTAAATGTAGACGAGCAATATGGAGACCAGGTCATGAAATATTTGATTATCGCTTAAGTCTAATGCACTCCTCTATTCCCGCGGATCTACAAGGAAAACTGTATTAAAATTAATTGTTGAAGTGTTAATATCGGTATACCAAAGATTTTATAAGAATAGCTTTTGCATAACCGGTAGAAAATGCAATGTGAATATAGTATGTGAGATCTTTTATAATTACTCCAGGTTTAGCTCCTTAACCTTTAAAGTTGTCGTGAACATTTTGAGGTATGGGTGTTAAAAGTTATTGATCAGAGAATTTTGAGTACTGAGAAATACTGGTGAGAAAATCTGATTCACTGTGCTATCTAAACGCCATTGGATTATTCGTATTGTCGTGAGGAGGATTAAAACTGGACAAGAATAATAAGAAAGAAGAAAGAAAGAATACGATTCACGGTATAATAGACAGTCAAATCACAAAACAAAATATATACTTTTTGCCAAATTTTCACCAATGCGATGCCTTGACTCCTTCATTGTGACATACTTTGCACACTCACATGGCTTCGTGTTGACTTTTCCGCACCAATTTTCATTCCGCGTCGTTTGAAAATGTACATAAATGCCTAGTATGAGTTTACAAATATGTATGCTTTTTTTGAATGCTGACACGATTTACTTTTATTTTACCTGACAGAAGGCAGAACTAACCGATGTTCAGTAGGCAATGTATTTGTACAATGTACATAATAATTATTTCGCTTTGTCACAGAGCCAGTAGGAGTCATAGAATCAGGATTGGATACGAACGAGGGCCTGAGATCTCTGGGACAGAGCACCGAAGTTAGGCCATTTTGGACCTTCGCCTCTTACGTGCACCAGGAACTGTAGGATGACGGGAGACACCCAAAGGGCAAGCAGATCCGGATGACGAAAGTATAGATTCAGTCCCTAACGGCTACAGATGGAACGCCTCCGACTGCGCCCTATGTCCTACTGATGGGGTACCGAGCCTCCCGGCGGAGCCCCAGAGGGAGCCCCAAACCCGAAGGTGGATCCCAACTGAGTGTTTCCGACGACGAAAACGCCAGAGCAAACTTTTCCAATGCGCAATCCACCATCCAGCTCCTACCGGCCACGCCGAATCGCCTGGTGCTTCAACCTTGAAAAATTATGGAACAGGATATTATGGACTTGAAAATTAGGATGTAATGAGCCTACACAGCATTCAACTGGCGAACCGGGGAAACCGCTAAAAAACTATGGGTCAGGTAGGCCAAGGTAGGTTTAGGGGATCGAATCCGCGACCTACAGAATACGTATCAAAGACCAAACCGCCTGAGTTATAACTCGCAATATTTTGTAAAGCTATCATAATTATCCGGGAACTTAAATGAGACGGACATTACATGCGCAAACTACACATAAACTGGTAGTTTGTGTAATTAGCGAAAATTAAAATGTATGTATATCCCAAATTAAGTCAATATCTTTGGGACAAATTCAAAAATGCAGTTCATTCGGAGGGGAGAGGATACATTCCACGGAGGAACAAGCGGCCAACTTATACCCAGTGACCCCCAAGAAATTAGATAGTGTCGATAGAAATATATATTATTAGCTGTAAACTGGTGTATGTTTCAAGCGTTGTGTAGCTTTGAAACCTATTGCTCCTTTCTTTCTCTCAAATAGTCTACCCCTGAGAAGTATACGCGTTATCCTGTTTTGCGGACAGACCAACTCACAAGAGAAAGAGATAACTGCGACGTGCCAGACGTAGCCTCCACGCTCACACTGGCCGTGCCGAACATAGTGAGGTAGGTCCCGGCTCGGCTGGACCCTAGTGACGTCACAGCAACTCTTTCCTGCCCCAGTTTTCCGCATTCATTCACTCGTCTCTAACATCTGGAGTCCGCTTAACATATCGTGGCTATCACTTCAGTGCATTATTGTTATTGTTGTTGTTATTGTTATTATTATTGTTATATTTCTTATTATTATTAATAATAATAATACTAAAACTACTATGAGCCATAACCATAATTGGTAAAGTATCATAACGGACAAGAAGAAAGTAAAGAACACGTATTTTTCCATTGGAAATTTTAAACGAAGAACTTATTTCTTTCTTAAATTATTATTGTCATTGAACTGAAATAAAACATTTTGCCAATCAAATAAATTTCGTTCATCAATTATCTTTCTATGAATTATTTTTCTCTGTGTTATTATGCGATTTACACACTGAGATATTAAACCGAAGCAATGAAAAGCTCGAAAAATCTAAAACACCTAGTAATTCCTTTTTTACTCTTACTAAGTAGAGGATAACTTAGCAAAACGACGGAACGAGAAACCGATATACAAGAAAAAAAGGAATGCTTTAACAGTATTACTATGTTCACTATACGCCTTTCATTACCTAAGCATTGTAATGAAAACAAAGTAAACACAAAAGCAGCAACTTTGTCAATGTACTGTTACGCACTCTACGCATGGCAGAATGATATATGGCTACAAAAGCGATACTAAAAAAAGAAAATGAAAACAAATTGCAGTGCTTCACTATATCATTGCTTCACACTTTAGGCATACCGGGGCTATTAAAAGTAAAATAAATAAAGAAAAAAAACATGTGGTGTATTATTATTATTATTATTATTATTATATTTACGTTTGTTATTATTTTATTATTAATTTTATAATTATATTTGTTATTATTATTGTTATTTTTGTTATTATTATCATCATTATCATTAATATTAATATTATCATTAAAATTACTACCATTATTATTATTATGATTATTATTTATATTATTATTATAATTAGTAGTAGTAGTAGTAGTACTAGGAGTACTAGTAGTAGTAATAGTAGTAGTAGTAGTAGTAGTAGTAGTAGTAGTAGTAGTAGTAGTAGTAGTAGTAGTATTAGTAGTAGTAGTAGTTCTAGTAGTATTAGTATCATGATTGTTATTATGATAATTATTATTATTATTATATTTATTATTATTATTTTAAAGATTATTATTACTCTTATTACTCTTATAATTATTGTTATTTTGTTGTTGTTATTGTTATTATGGTTATTTTTAGTCTATTTCAGCTATTACTATCGCTGCTATTAGTATAACTAGAATTATTATTATTATTATTATTATTATTATTATTATTATTATTATTAGTTTTACTATTTATATTACTTTTATTGATCTTATTATTCATATTATTATAATTATTAATATTATAACTCATCGATATTATTACTTTTATGATGATTATGATTATTATTGATATTATTAGTAGTAGTATCATTATTGTTATTATTACTATTATTATTAACATTTATATGATTATTATTATTATTATTAGTAGTAGTAGTAGTATCATTATTGTTATTATGATTATTATTACTATATTTATTATTATAAGTATCATACTTACTATCGTTACTATTAGTAGTAGTAATAGTAATAGTAGTAGTATCATTATTGTTATTATGATTATTATTATTATTATTTTAATAGATATAATTACTATTATTTTTACTGTTATTATAATTATTTTGTTGTTGTTATTGTCACTGTTATTTTAGTTATTGTTATTCATTTACAGTAATTACTATCATTACTATTAGTGTAATTAGTATTTTTGTTATTGTTATTATTATTATTTTACTATTATTATTACTTATTTTATTCATATTATTATGTGTATTAATATTCTTATTGTTATTAATATTATTATTATTATTATTATTATTATTCATCTTATTAATATTATTGTTATAATTATTATTATTATACTATTATTATTATGATTATTATTATTATTATTATTATTTTAACTTATACTATTTCGTTTGTTATTATAATAATTATTATTAAGATTAATGCTGTGAATATCATTTTTATTATAATTCTTATTACATTTGTTGTTGTAATTATTTTTAAAATTATAATTGGTATCATTATATTTATTGTTTTTGTTATTTTTATTGTTATTATTATTATTATTATTATTATTATTATTATTATTATTATTATTATTATTAGTAGTAGTAGTAGTAGTAGTAGTAGTAGTAGTAGTAGTAATAGTGGTAGTATTAGTATCATTATTGTTATTATTATGACTATTATATTTATTAGTATTAATATCATTATTATTATTATCATTAATATTATTATTACAAGGTTTTTATTAGTATTATTATTACCATTGTTATCATCATTTATCAGTATCATTATTTTTGCTATAGTCATTTATATTTTTATGATTACTGTTTTTATTTTTTTTTTAAAATTATCATTATTATTACAGACGTTTTTGCTATTATTGTTATTGGTTTGCTATTCTTATTAGTTATATTACTATTACTATTATAGTAGTATTATAAATATAATAATTAATATTCTTATTGTTAATAATATTGTTGCCATTATTATTATTACCATTATTAGTAGCATTATAGATATAATTATTCATATTCTTATTGTTAATAACATCGTTGCAATTATTATTACTATTATTATTATTATTATTATTATGATTATTATTATTTTTAAGATATACTATTTCGTTTGTTATGATAATAATTATTATTAATCTTAATGCTGTGAATATTATTTTAATTACAATTTTATAGTTATAACTGGTATCATTATTGGCATTGTTGTTGTTATTATTATTAATATTATTATTATTATTATTATTATTATTATTATTATTATTATTTTTACTATTATTATTACTTTTATTGTTCTTAATATTCACATTGTTATTATTATTATTAATATTCTTATTGTTATTGATGTTGTTACCTTTTTATTATTATTATTTTTATTATTATTATTATTATTATTATTAATTATTACTATTATGTTTGATATTATAATAATCACTATTATTATGAATACTATGACAATTATTTTTATTATTATAATTATTGTTATTATATTTATTGTTTTGTTATTTTTTTACTATTATAATTGTTATTATTGTTATTATTATTACTAATATTATGATTATTATTGTTATTCCTCTTAATCTTATTATTATTGTTATTATTTATATTATTATTGCAATGTTTATTATTATAATTATTATTATTGTTGTTATTAATACTAATATTATTACTATTGTAGTTATTATTAATATTATTATTTTCATTATTATTATTTGAACAATTATTAATACTGTTATAATTATTATTAATATTATTATTTTCATTATATTTATTTTAACAATTATTACTATCAATATTATTATTATTATTATTATTTATAGTATTATTATTATTATTACAATTATTACTATTATTAATAGTAGTAGTAGTAATAGTTGTAGTAGTATTATTATCATTATTATTATTATGGTTATTATATTTATTATTGTTATTATCATTACTATTATCATTAATATTATTATTACAATGTTCTTATTGATATTATTATTAATATTATTATTATTATTATAATTATTATTATTATTATTATTATTATTATTATTATTATTATTATTATTATTATTGCTATCATTATTTATCAGTATCATTATTTTTGCTATTGTCATTATTATTTTCATTATTACTGTTTTTAATATTTTTTTTATAATTATCATTATTATTACAGGCGTTTTTACTTTTATTGTTATTGGTTTGCTATAATTATTATTTATATTAATATTACTATTATCAGTAGAACTATAAATATATTTATTAATATTCTTATTGTTAATATTATTATTATTATTATTATTATTATTATAATTAATATTTTCATTATTATTATTAATATTATAAAATTAATATTATTTTAGCGATTATTACTGTTATTATTGTTATTTTGTTGTTGTTATTATTATTGTTATTTTGTTGTTGTTATTGTTATTGTTATAATGGTTAGTGTTGTTCTATTACTGTTATTAATATCATTACTATCAGTTGAATTAGTACTTTTATTATGTTTATGATTATTATTATTATTATTATTATTAGTATTATTAGTATTATTATTATTATTTATATTACATTTATTGTTATAACTATACATATTATTATTATAATTATAAATATTCTTATTGTTATTGATATTGTTACTTTTCTGAGGATTATTATTATTATTATTATTATTATTATGGTTGTTATTATATTTTATAATATTCTTATTGTTTCTGGTTTTGTTACTGTTATCATTATTATTTATATTAAAGTCATTGTTGTTATTGTTTGAATTATTATTATTTATATTATTATAATTATTAATATCCTTACTGTCTGTTATATTGGTGTTATTATTATTAGTATTAGTAGTAGTAGTAGTAGTAGTAGTAGTAGTAGTAGTAGAAGTACTAGTAGTAGTAGTAGTAGTAGTAGTAGTAGTAGTAGTAGTAGTAGTAGTAGTATTAGTAGTAGTAGTAGTATTAGTAGTAGTAGTAGTATTAGTAGTAGTAGTAGTATTAGTAGTAGTAGTAGTATTAGTAGTAGTAGTATTAGTGGTAGTAAAAGTAGTATTAGTAGAAGTAGTAGTAGTAGTAGTAGTAGTAGTAGTAGTAGTAGTAGTAGTAGTAGTAGTAGTAGTAGTAGTATAAGTAGTAGTAGTAATAGTAGTAGTAGTAGTGGTAGTACTAGTAGTAATAGTATTAGTAGTACTAATAGAAGTAGTAGTAGTGGTAGTTGTAGTAGTTGTAGTAGTAATAGTATGATTATTGTTATTGTTATTATTTTTATTATAATTAGTAATATTAGTAGTAGTAATATCATTATTATTATTAATACTATTATGAATATTAAATTTTTTATTATTATTATTAATATCATTATTATTATCATTACTATTATTATTACAATATTTTATTGGTATTATTATTATTATTTTAATCAGTTTTGTTATTATTAATTCTATTTGTATTAACACTATTATTGTTATTACTAATGCTATTGTTTAGATTAATATTATTTTCATAATTATTATTGTCATTATTATTATAATTGTTATTTGAATGATTTTTATTATTATTTGAATGATGATTAATATTATTATTTTATTATTATTATTATTTTTATTATTATTATTATTATTATTATTATTATTATTATTATTATTATTATTATTATTATTATTATTATTATTATTATTATTATTATTATTATTATTATTATTATTATTATTATTATTATTATTATTATTATTATTATTATTATTATTATTATGTTTATTGTTATTGTATTACTGTTATTACTATCATTACTATTAGTATAATTAGTATTTTCATTATTATTATTTTTACTATTATTATTAATTTTATTGTTATAATTAGTTATATTATTATTATAATTATTATTATTCTTATAGCTATTGATATTGTTACTTTTGTGATTATTATTATTATTTTTATTTTTATTATTATTATTATTATTATTATTATTATTATTATTACTATTATTACTATTATTATTACTTTTATTGTTCTTAATATTCACATTGTTGTTATAATTATTAATATTGTTATTGTAATTGATATTGTTATCTTTTTATTATTATTGTTATTATTTTTATTTGTATTTTAATTATTATTATTGTTATTAGTAGTAGTATCATTATTGTTATTATAATTATTATTACTATATTTATTATTATTAGTATCATACTAACTATCGTTAATATTAGTAGTAGTAATAGCAGTAGTAGTATCATTATTGTTATTACGATTATAATTATTATTATCTTAATGGATATTATTACTATTATTTTTACTGTTATTATAGTTATTTGGTTGTTGTTATTGTCATTGTTATTATAGTTATTGTTATTCATTTACAGTAATTACTATCATTACTATTATTGTAATTAGTATCTTAGCTATTATTATTGTTGTTATTTTACTATTATTATTACTCTTTTTATTCATTGTATTATAATTATTAATATTCTTATTGTTATTAATATTATTATGCGTCTTATTATTATTATTGATATAATTATTATTGTTATTATTATTATTATTATTATTATTATTATTATTATTATTATTATTATTATTAT
>CM060900.1:291992235-291994735 GCA_030762935.1 Hymenopus coronatus
TAGTAGTAGTAGTAGTAGTAGTAGTAGTAGTTGTAGTGGTAGTAGTAGTGGTATTACTATTATATTTATTATTATTATTATTATTATTATTATTATTATTATTATTATTATTATTATTATTAGTAGTAGTAGTAGTAGTAGTAGTAGTAGTAGTAGTAGTAGTAGTAGTAGTAGTTGTAGTAGTAGTAGTAGTAGTAGTAGTAGTAGTAGTAGTAGTAGTAGTAGTAGTAGTAGTAGTAGTAGTAGTAGTAGTAGTAGTAGTAGTTTTAGTGGTAGTAGTAGTGGTATTACTATTATATTTATTATTATTATTGTTATTATTATTATTATTATTATTATTATTATTATTATTATTTTAATAATTATTGTTACTATTAATACTATTATTATTACTATTACTGTGATTATTAATGTTATTATTTTAATATATATTATTTTCATAATTATTATTGTCATTTTTATTGTTATTATTATTATTTGAATAATTATTAGTATTTGAATGATTATTATTATTGTTATTATGTTTATTGTTATTCTATTACTGTTATTACTATCATTACTATTAGTATAATTAGTATTTTCATTATTATTATTTTTATGATTATTGTTAATTTTATTGTTATTATTAATTATATTATTATTATAATTATTAATATTCTTATTGATATTGATACTTTTATGATTATTATTATGATTATTATTATTATTATTAATATTATTATTATTATTATTATTATTATTATTATTATTATTATTATTATTATAATTATTTTTACTATTATCATTATTACTTTTATTGTTCTTAATATTCACATTGTTATTATAATTATGAATATTTTTATTGATATTGATGTTGTTACCTTGTTATTATTACTATTATTATTATTATTATTATTATTATTATTATTATCTTTAATATTATTATTAATTATTACTATTATGTTTGTTATTATAATAATCACTATTATTATGAATACTATGACAATTATTTTTATTATTGTAATTATTGTTATTATATTTATTGTTGTGTATTTTTTACTATTAAAATTGTTATTATTATTATTACTAACATTATGATTATTATTGTTATTCCTCTTAATCTTATTATTATTGTTATTATTTACATTATTATTACAATGTTTATTATTATAATTATTATTATTGTTATTATTAATACTATTATTATTATTACTATTATAGTTATTATTAATATTATTATTTTCATTATTATTATTTTAACAATTATTATCACTATTATAATTATTATTAATATTATTATTTTCATTATATTTATTTTAACAATTATTACTACAATATTACTATTATTATTATTATTTATAGTATTATTATTACAATTATTACTATTATTAATAGTAGTAGTAGTAATAGTAGTAGTATTATTATTATCATTATTATTATGGTTATTATATTTATTATTGTTATTATCATTATTATTATCATTAATATTATTATTACAATGTTCTTATTGATATTATTATTATTATTATTATTATTATTGTTATCATTATTTAACAGTATCATTATTTTTGCTATTGTCATTATTATCTTCATTATTACTGTTTTTAATATTTTTTTTATAATTATCATTATTATTACAGGAGTTTTTTCTTTTATTGTTATTGTATTGCTATTATTATTATTTATATTATTATTACTATTATTAGTAGTACTATAAATGTATTTAGTAATATTCTCATTGTTAATAATATTGTTGCCATTATTTATTATTAATATTATTATTAATATTTTCATGATTATTAATATTAATATTATAAAATTAATATTATTTTAACGATTATTACTGTTATTAATATTGTTATTTTGTTGTTGTTATTTTTATTGTTACAATGGTTAGTGTTATTCTATTACTGTTATTAATATCATTACTATCAGTTGAATTAGTACTTTTATTATGTTTATGCTTATTGTTATGATTATTATTATTATTGTTATTACTATACATATTATTATTATAATTATAAATTTTCTTATTGTTATTGATATTGTTACTTTTCTGAGGATTATTATTATTATTGTTATTATTATGGTTGTTATTATATGTTATAATATTCTTATTGTTTCTGGTTTTGTTACTGTTATCATTATTAGTAATATTAAAGTCAATGTTGTTATTATTTGAATTATTATTATTTATATTATTCTAATTATTAATATCCTTACTTTCTGTTATATTGGTGTTATTATTATTATTATTATTATTATTATTATTATTATTATTATTATTATTATTATTATTAGTAGTAGTAGTAGTAGTAGTAGTAGTAGTAGTAGTAGTAGTAGTAGTAGTAGTAGTAGTTGTAGTGGTACTGGTAGTGGTATTACTATTATATTTATTATTATTATTATTATTATTAATAGTAGTAGTAGTAGTAGTTGTAGTAGTAGTTTTAGTGGTAGTAGTAGTGGTATTATTATTATATTTATTATTATTATTATTATTATTATTATTATTATAATA